>JAJTTS010000001.1:1192806-1468418 GCA_036971165.1 Arthrobotrys iridis | reverse complement strand
TTTTGTCACCTATTATCCAACTACTGACGACATGATTTTCATTGGGCACTCCAGTCCTGGTTTTTGCATAAACTATATACTGCATATTACAGTCTAGCGGACAACGAACCTACCAACTAGACAGGGACTTATCTCGCGATCAACACATTCTACGGTATGGACGTTGGAGCTCGTCTGTTCTACCGCCGGGATGTTCATACCGTACCATGCCACTTCACGCTGGGTGTTATCGATCATTTATGCAGATTCATATGCGGGAAGCTGAAAGCATCGAATAGTTTCTCGTGATACATAACTCTCCACCTGGCTTCTTTTTTATTCACTTTCTCAAATTTCTGAATACCCGCCGTTAGCATTGTTTGTAATCCTGTTTTTCTTGGTTCGGAACTTGGCATTTAAGGTTCGACGACTGTCTTTCGTTTTATCATTTCTTGATTTGATAGTTCATTGAGCGGTGTTTTGACTACTTTTTTCTTTTCCGGAATGGTGGGGTTGTTACATCTTACTAGTACTCTTATACATGGAGGGGTTGTGCATTTTGTAAATACTTTAGAGCGAAAGAGTCGAAAGAGGGGCGTATTGGAGCGGGATGATCATCATTCTCTTTTTTTCTTCTTCACTAATTTTCTTGGTTTTTTATCCTCGTGCATGAGGTGAGGGGTTTGGATTGTAAGATTTTTTTGAAGACGATGTATGATGATCTGGCAGAGAGGCGAAAAACGATGCCTATTGGATTTTCCAGCTCGAAAGAAAAAATTTTTTACTCTGTCAATCATTCGGCAAATTTCAGCTTGCAGATGCATGAATCTCGATATATCATCTTAGGAATTGCGACTGAGAGTTGACTGCTGTTTTGCGAGACTTTCGAGAAGGTAGATGCGATATCACAAATAAAACTTAATTTTTAAGCATGTTTTCGAATTTCCCCACACACCTCGTGGATGTAATGGATACATCGGATGAAAGAAAAAGGATCTATGTATGGATATGAGAAGTTCGAGGAGGGGAAGGAAAAGGAGAAGAAAAAGAAAGGAAGCTGAACGTGATTATAGGTTCGGGATTCCGTATGCCTTTATGCGGAATACACGCAACCTTTGAATACATACTTGACTCGAGAACTTCCGAACTATAGTACTGAATAAGAAAAATAAGGTCATGTGCTGGTGTTTGTCGAATGCAGGGCCTTTGAAAAAGGAATTAAATTTTCGTAATATGTTTTTAATCCGAGGCCTTCCGTTGGTCGTTGACATCTTCGAAACGAAAGTGACACTGGGGGGTTTTTTTTTTTTTTTTCTTAATTAATTCTCTTGTCTTTTGCGTTTTTTGAGGGATATACCGCGGTTACCGGAAGCCCTTGCGATAAAAGCGAAGTAGGCAAGTGAGATTGGATGAAACTTACTCCTCTTTCTCAAGACGTGACCTAGTTCCGAGGTTTGGCGAGATCCGATGGGGAGGTCTTTTTTTTTTTTTTTCTTCCCCAAAGTGGAGCTGATTTTGTGGAATTTCTAGAAGCCGTCTGGGATTGATGGGGAAATATGTAACAACGTCAACGCAAGTTGTCCCACGAGGCCGGTTCGATACATTTTTAGAGGTATATCAATGTAGCTTACTAAGATGTAAAAAAGGGTAGAAGTGCTTTCCTAGTCAACATCTTGTATCGATTTACAGCTGGCGAAAAGAAAAACCATTAAGCTTAATATCTGGTCACAAGCGCCTAACCCTGGAGACTTTTGAAGCATATGCCAGCATTGCATGCATGTTGAATAATAATAATATCTATTGAGGTCGCGCTATTCCAAGTAATTTGTCTTCCTGATATCCAGTCTAAATTCCCCCATTTTATCTATCCTTTTTAACCAATATATTGAATGCCCACATGTATGAAACTGAAGCTCCCCCAAATGCTAGAACCTAACAAAAATAAAGAGGGGGAGGGGAATATCGAACCGTAACGCCAAAAAGAATTCGCAAAACTTTATGATAAAGTACCTTAACGATAGTACTAGTATTTTTGAAGATTTGAAGAAGAAGAAATCAAAAATGAATACTTTCACATCCCGGGTGCCTGCCTCATCCCCATCATGCTCTCTGTGCTCCTCATAAATCTTCCCATACCGACTACCCCTCTTCTATCCCTTGCCCCGCTATCTTCCGCCACCCCGGTCTCAACTCTCCCTTCAACCCCCTCTGCGAACCCTACAGGTTGCGCCATAAACCCCCTATGTGTCTGCGGCATATCAGTGGACAGCCTTTCCAAGTTACTTGAGCCCCTGCTACTACTTCTGATCACTTGCAGGGGTTTTGGAACCAGTGAGTCTGTTGATTCCATTGAATGATGAATTACCGTAACCGGTGACTTTAAAGACCGAGGGTGGGATTCGTAGTATGTTGCCCCTAAAGGTGGCGTGTGGGGGGATGTGAAGTCATTGTAGTCCCTTAGGTAACTTGGGACGGGGGATTGTATATGCCGTTCTGGGATTGGGATGTATTGCTGGTTATTATTTTGTTGTTGATAGTGATTGTGGGGTGGCGATACCGCGCGTGAGGGGTTTCCGGATGGGATAGAGGAGTTTGCGATGTGGGGTATCAGACCTTCTTGTTTTTGCTCTGCTTCTGGTAGCTCATGAATCTCTTCAAACCCACCACGGGCGTCGTGGAAGGCGTCTTCATCCGGCGATTCGTCCACCTGTGAGAGCTGTGAGGCGGCGTAATAGTCCCTGCCGTTCCGACGGAAAGAGCGATTCGATGGATAGGAGCCGGTATGGTAGGGTTCTGGAACCGGGTATCCATCGAACCCTCCTGCGTCCTCGCCTTCGTCACCAACTATTCCACCTTGACCGCCGCCTTCTGGGGCTGGATTATCTGCGCCGGGCATGGCGGGCAAGCCACTACTCAAGGATGAAGAGGAAGTGGCGGGTGGGGCAGGGCTAGAGATCAGATTTCGCTGTGACTCTGTTACATCATCGTCTCCTGCGTCTTGGCCGTGTAGCCATTTGTGATGCTTGAGTTTGCGGTCCGAGTATTTCAGTGCCGCTAGGATCGTAAGTTTGTCCAGAAGTAGCACTGTCCCAAAAAGTCAGCACTGTTATGAATCCCTTCAAAGGGAAAAAAAAGAGAAGTACTACGTACGCGCAAGAAGTAATAGCATCATCATAGGCACTACCCACGGACTCGTCACAAACTTATCCATACGGTCCTTGCTCGTCGCCACAATTGCCACCATCCCAAGTGCTATCCCAAATACCACCCTGTAAGATATATGCAACCATTCATACCTATCCTTCGGCCACTTCATTAAATACGTAAACAGCGCCAGAATCAACAGAAACCCTCCCGCGGCGATGAAAAAATATATAACCACAAGGTTATATATCCTCGAAAACCCTTTAAACTTCTTGTCGCTGTTGAACAGTTGGTTATTACTCGCGGGTGCTTCGATGTGATACCCGCTGAATATCGCATACGCGCAAAGATCCCATAGTTTATCAATTTGATCACGGATAAACGTTGCATCACCGCTATCTCTCATCGGCGAAAGGTTGAACACGAACGCTGGCTCCGAGGCTACAATCTTCGCGGTTTCCTCGGGGAAGAAATCGTCGATGACTTCTAATACTTTGTTCGCTATCACCCCACCGTTGGTGGTCCCTCCGTCCATATAAGCGATGTCTAGTTTGCCGCCGAGGACGTTGAGGGCGGTTATGATGCCTTGCCAGATCATTAATTGTTGTTGGCCTTCGACGAAGAGGATGACGGCGAGGTGGAAGGGGAAGTGGAGAATTGCCCAAAGCTGTTGCGGAACGGTGCTGTAGACGTAGTTTGGCTCGTCGTCAAAGTATAGCATGTAGATGAAGTACTAATTAGACACCTTTAGAAATGGACACGACGGTGAAATCTTAGATGAATGAACCTACAATGCAGAGAATGCCCGATATAGCTTGTCCAGACAACCTAGGCGACCAACTTGTCGCTCCTACGCCCTCGTTTGTGAGACTTACGGCACGGCATAAGCCGATGATACCTTCACCCATGATGATGAGGGTGAGTAGTCCCATTCGTTGAATCAGATGGGTGCCCTTGAACCCAACGATCTTCCATTTAAGAGATATGCTAAGCACTAGAATCGCTTCGAGGCTTAGGACTACATACCAGCCAATGTAGCCCTTGGTGTTGCTGGTTTGGGAGAAGGAGAATGCTAGCTAGATTATGAAAGAAGATGTTAGTTATTTTAACCAAGAATGAGGGAAGAGGGGGTTGTGAGACTCACACTGAGGAAGAGAACCATAGAGATGAACATGAGTATCGACATGAGGAGTAAAGGCATCTTGGTCTTTGTATACTGTCGGACAGTCCACCAAACCACAAAGTACTGAATCGCAATTGCGAATCTTGATGCAAAAAGCAACAGCGAGAGTGTCTTAAATGCTTGCCAGTTACTATATCAGTTTATCTCATATGTTAGTATAGTACATAAATATCTAGAAATATAAAGTTCCGGGAGAGAGAACCTACCGCTCAGGATGTCTGGGATCAAACTTCGAGTTGATAGCTGAAAAGCCCACCATCACACCGATTTGTAGAGCTTTAGCTATTCGCTGGATTAAACTATCCCTGCCAAATCGCAGGTCGAATAAAGCGGCCTGAAGCCATGTGAACCATAATATCGCAAAGTATCCAATATATGATTGCAGGGCTGCCAGAAATCATTTCAATTAGTACTCGTTAAACAATAACCCTTTTTTCGGTGAGGATAACATACTTTCACCATCATTGATCTGATGCGTGTCTGTAAACGTCGTCAAGTTGGCCACAAAGAATAAATCATAGAACAACTCCACCCATGAGGCCTCCGCATGCCGTGTCCATATCTTTTTCTCGTCGTCGACAAGCGCAGAGGCCGGAATATCCTCCTCCGGCAGCTTTTCTTCAAGTGGGACCGCTACGGCGGGTATTCTTTGCGATTCCCGCTTTTCCCGGACACCCCTTTATAAGAATTAATATCAGTATATTATCTTCTTGGCGGTTTTGTATGTTAAATGTTCTTACTCATGTCTTTCCACCTTTGTGTATCCCGTATTCCGCGGCGGATACCCACCACCGCTCTCGTAGGCTACCGGGTTATCCTGTAGTAAATCTGCCATTGTCGCATGCGAAGTGGCCGGTGCGTGGCCGGTGCAGCTGGAGCTAACGAGAGTAAGAGGGCGAAGATCAACTGTCTATTAGGAAAATCAAAGGCGGTGGAAGCAGTTGAGAACGTAAACCAGTCGAGGCAGGTGGCACACAGCCGGCATGTGGGCTTTGTGGACACGCAGAGATATTTTGGCTTTTCTTGGTTAATTTCGTAAGGTGTCATTTTTGCGAGGGTCGCTCGGGTTTGAGCTATCTTGCTTGTGAGGTCTTTTTTTTTTTCTATTTCTTTTTTATTCTGGAGATGCAAGACAGTAGGCGAGGGAGAGTATTCTTTAGTGCTTTGGCTGCTGCTGCTGCGGGGTTTGAGTTGATAATGAAGGGCGGAGCATTGGATATAAAGATTGGCCGGCCTTGGTACCTCCAGAATTGAAGTCCATTGGAATGACCTTCGTAGCCTCCATTTGCATCCCAGCAGTTCCGGTCGTAGTTGATATGGGCTGTTTTTCAGCCGAAATGCTCTGAAAGTTCGTCCCAAAAGTCATTGCAAGCGCGAAATCGACTGTGCCTTCAGGTCCCATTGCAAAAGGGCTTTTTATAGGGAATCAAATGATGATTCCACGTGGCCGAGAAGAATTGGAGACGATAGTGGCATTGAGGAGGCGGAAGAAGCATATAAAATTTTATATACGGGGTTTTCTCTGCGCCGGCGCACCTCCCATACAGCGTGACGCTTCCCACCTTTCGAAGGCACAAAAACCACTTCTTCCCTTATTTACCCCCTTCAAAAATTCCCTCTGCTTCGTTGAAGGTGCTGATTCAGATTTCCTTGATACCTTTTATATCCCTCGCTCTAACGACTCGAACTTGTGGGGAAAAGCTTAGCTCGAGCAAGTAAGCTCAAGCTCCCCCTTCAGAGCTAGCTCACGAGGCGGCTAGTATGGCTGAATCGAGAAGTGGAGTTGCGTCGCGCCCTGAAATCTGACCCTAGCTTGAAAGTCTCACGGCCAACATCCCAGTCCGCAATTTTTAAAAAAGCTTAAGTTTTATGTGAAGCGTGTGATCTTTTGCAGTATGCTAGTTCCGTTGTCGATTGGTGGCTGTGAGAGCTGTGGTATTTTGTGTTTTTTTCCTGTCAATGCTGGAACGCATTCAGTGCAGCCATCTGGAGCTTGCGGTGTTGCATTATGTCGATTCCGAGCCGAAAATGGAAGTGGAGAAGGGCCTTCGTAGTTTGGTAAACCCCATGAGCTTCCGGACCAGGGCTTTCGAATTGAAGGTAAGGCCTGGCTGAATACAGTTATGCAATGATAGGAAGGATTTCTCTCAATTTCTTGCTAAAGTAGAAGCAGAGAATTAAAATTAAAGATAATATACCCTTAGCCTCCGAGGTTTTTCTCTTCTTTTCCTTCTTAAAGGAACAAGCTTCTAAAGCTTGACAGTGTTAGTTGAAGGAGAAGCGGGGAAGACGGGGATAACGCAATACAAAAAATTACACAGAATTCCTTAGGCGTAGAGAAAGGAATAGCAACTTATATATCAAATCATTGCGAATATATCTTGACGCTTTGCGTGATCGAATTTCGTAATTCGTCGGTGTCACCTATCCCTGGCAAGCACTTGGGCAGTCGGTGCAGCTTGGTGCAGCTTGGTGCAGCTTGCAGATTTCCATCTGTAAGTAAGAACGTTTTTTAATCCTGGTCGGCCGGCGGGGAAAAAACTGCCTTCCGGACCATATTAAGGGAAACCCATCTAAAAAATTAAACGTGGGCGGAATTTATAGGTGGGGAAAAGGTGCGTTGCATGTGTGGTAAGTTTTTTTTTTTTTTTTTCCCTGTAAGAGCTCTATTTGTGTCACCTTGAATTCTGTATAATTGTGGGGCACCCAGGCTTTTTCTTCCTCAGGACTGCTGGGGGGTTTTGGATTCGAATCACAGTTTTTAGGGTTCGGATTTTTTGAGGATTTGAAGAAAGTATTATAAATGTTACGGCCCGTCCCCTTACGCTGCCTAATTGGACGCTCCAGTGGCAAAAATTGTAGATTTGAAACCGCAATATTGCATATTATATACTGGATTGGAATATTGTACGTGGGGAGCAGCGCCGTTGCATTGCATTTTTTGTAGTGTATTCCTCCAGAGGGCATGCATGCAAAGAGACATGTGCTCACACGAACGGATAATCTAGTGGAACTAGATTAAAGAAAATTTTTTAAACAAAATTTTTCTATTCAGCTCGTGAGTAAAGGCGCCGGACCGCTATTATGGCTGGCAAGCTTCCAGATTGATCGATTGGGTTGTGAAATCCAATCAATGATCAAAGAGCATCGGATGGATGTAAATGCTCACAAATGGTAATCCTGGTACTATATGCAGTCTTCTAGCAATACGCATATTAAAGCCTTTTCAAGTCGGCCGAGCACATCGATCTTATAGTAAGATGCGCAATGAAACATTGAGGCCCCGTATTTCAATCTTTGCTGTTTCTAGGGATTATATGGGCTATGCATAATGCGCACATAAAATATTTATGCCTAATGTCAACTTTCAGTGATGAGAAAGCCTCTTCAAATCGAAGCGTCTAGACCTCAGAATTTTCATTGCGTGAACTGATATTTAAAGATTGAATTGTACCTTCAGGATGGAGCGCCTCGGGTATATTGATCTTGAAAAGTTTTCGATCGCGATCGAATCTGAGAAGTATGTATCGGCTGATACCTGCATAAGAGGACCATCCTAAGTCCCGCTGCGGCCGATACGAAGAGGAATTTATAACCTTCCGATGCCAATATCACCTGATCAGAGTTGCTCCAACCCGGAAGTGCAAATACAAGGTCTGGTCATTGCATCGGAATATCTGCAAAGTGTCTGCGGCGGATTTTTGCTCTGTCAGGATATCGGAAAAGACTTACTACTGTGATCAACAGGACAATCGATGGATTAAAATAAGGCGAACATGCATATATCGAGAGGGTCTAGATTTCGGATCTCGGGAACTATGGCCCATCAAATGAGCTATAGTAGGAGAATCACCGTTATGATCTACAACTTTTATATTCCGATCTATGATTCGGTTGCAAGACCCTATGGCGCCTTGTAGAGACAACAAGGAAAACCCCCTGAACGTCCTGCCTGGCTCATGGGTCGAAACTTGACATCATTCCACGAAGAGATATATATAGCGCTAGATTATGGTTTGGCGAAAGCTTAGCTCGGAGTGGGTCCGGACGAAGGGGTAATAGAGACCTTACGATATCCTGGTGAAAGGATATCTGCAAGTCACTCCTTTCAGCGTGCGGGGAACCCAAGTTCATGAATCTTTGGATCCGGAGACGCCACTCTTCCGACGTGCGACCGACTCCAAATAGACCGATGTTGATAGTTTTTCAGTAAATTATCACATTTGATTTGTTCGGGTCGGGGAATACCCAGTAGGGATACGCTACCGCATTTTTGTGTCATTCAAAGCCGCTATGTCGTGAACGGGTGAAGAATCTTCTGACCTCTGCTCCTTCACATGATACTGCGGATATGAGGGATATATTTTGGCATAAATACACACTCTGGGGAAACTTGCGGAGGTTATCACTGATAACTGAGAAGATAAAAAAAAAACCTGGAGTAAGGGAAAATCCGCACAAACCAAGCTGCCTATGAGAGACAAGTAAGTCTCGAGACGGTGGCCGGCGCGTTGCATGTGAAAAAAATTTCTGGAGAAGTAGCCGAAACCAGTCGCACCGTGACCGGGGGCTCTTCGAACGCCGCCCGACTGCGCTGTAACTGCCAGAGAATCACAAGGAATCTCACACCAGTCGCGGTGGATGGTACCTTGCATTCTTCTCGAAGAAAGACAGTGAGACGGAACATGACGGCATCGGCATCAGTTGAGCCCTGCATGGGATATCAACATGGCATCTCGGCTCTCCGGTCTAAAATGCTGATAGTCAGATGTTCTCGATTTTGCTCTGTGAGTGTCATATAAAACCCCGAGCGCGGGGACACCATTCTCATGTCATGTCTGGACGGGTTGGAAACCTTCGTAACGGCGAATAGCAAGAAGCACCTCATCCTCTCACCACTGCATTTCGTCTTTTGATTGCAAATCTCCATCTTGTTTTCCTGAGAATAGTCTGGGCCCCAAAGCTGCAGAGATTCTCAAAGGAATCCCCCGCGTTCAATAATCATCGAGCAATCCAGACGTAATACAACCGACACAAGCCGGCACCGGACATCAGCATCGTGCAGCGACAAGAGCGGCCATATATTAAGAGATTGAGGGATTTTAATAGGCAGAGACTCATTGGTTCCCGGCGAGAGCACCAGCTGTGGAGTTAGCCTACCCGCGTGTGCATCCTGCAGCGTGCTACTTGCTCTCCGCTCCCTTGTTGCGTAACAAACGCCGCAGCACCGAACGGCCAGACAAAGCAAGTCGAGTCGGGGTGCGTTACGTGACGCCCTGGAACTGGAACTGAACTGCAACCCGAACTTTGGCGGGGCCCCGACAAGAGAAGTCACTAGCTAGTGAGTGAGTGAGTGAGTCGGAAAGAGAGCAGCGATTGCTGTTTGGTGAGAAGGGGGGAATTGATTAGCTGATCTGGAGCAGGAAGTTATATTTAGTGTGTCGGTGAGAAGGCGAATATTAATAAAAAAAGAAAGAAGCAAGAAAGAAGAAAGAATGCACTCTTCAAAGCTAAAAGCATCAACCTCGCCCTCATCCTCATCCTTCCCTTCCTCTTCATCCTCCGCAGCACATTCAATTTCTGCACAGCAACGTCTGGCTTCAATCTCTAGCCACGTAAACCCGTCTCCCAATACCAAAATGGCATCCGCTTTCGAATCCATTCCCATGGCTCCAACAGACCCGTTATTCGGGCTGATGGCCGCCTATAGAGCGGACACTTTTGACAAGAAGGTCGACCTTGGAATCGGTGCCTACCGAGACGACAACGCCAAACCATGGATCCTTCCCGTCGTCAAGAAGGTAGTTCTGCTCAAATAGCTCTTTGCTTCGAGATGTATATGAGATGCTAACAAACAAAATAAATCGCAGGCCGAGGAGATAATCCGCAATGATCCTTCCCAGAACCACGAATATCTCCCAATCGCCGGTCTGGCCTCATTAACCTCCGCCGCTGCCAGGCTGGTCTTTGGCGGTGAAAGCCCTGTTATCAACGAAAAGAGGGTCGTTTCCTATCAAACCATCTCAGGAACCGGCGCCGTCCATCTCGGTGCCCTGTTCCTATCCAAATTCTATCCTAGACCAAATAACCAGCCTGTATATCTCTCGAAACCAACTTGGGCCAATCATCACCAGATTTTCCAAAACGTCGGACTTTCGATCGCAGAATACCCTTACTTTGCTAAGGACACCTGCGGTCTGGACTGGGAAGGGTTGACCGCTTCTCTCGAATCCGCTGAACCGGGTTCGATAGTCCTACTTCATGCGTGTGCTCACAACCCAACCGGTGTCGACCCAACCGAGGACCAATGGAAGGCCATTGCGGAAATCATGAAGGCTAGGAACTTGTTCCCCTTCTTCGATACCGCCTACCAGGGTTTCGCTTCTGGAGACCTTGCAAAGGATGCCTGGGCAATCCAGTACTTCGTTGAACAAGGCTTTGAACTCTGTGTCGCCCAATCGTTCGCTAAGAACTTCGGTCTTTACGGCCAGCGTGCTGGGTGTTTCCACTTCGTCGCAGCTCCCGGCCCAAACGCGGAAAACCTAACGAAGAGAGTCGGTTCGCAGCTCGCAATCCTGACTCGTTCTGAGATCAGCAACCCGCCAATTTACGGAGCCAAGATCGCATCGACTGTGCTTAATGACGAACAATTGTTCGAAGAGTGGAAGCAGGATCTGTGCACAATGAGCGGCAGAATCATTGACATGCGAAAAGCACTCCGCGATAAGCTTGTGGAGCTCGGAACACCTGGAAATTGGGATCACATCACCAGCCAGATTGGAATGTTCTCCTTGTAAGCACCATCTCCGGTTTCGGGGGAAATTTCAATGCTTTTGATAGCATATCAGCTGATAAACATGGCTCCTACAGCACCGGCCTTTCGGAACCTCAGGTGCTCAAGATTCGAGAAGAGGTAAGCTAGAGCTGTCTCAGATCAAGCTCCACATTATGGAGCGATAACGAATTTAGGCTAATTACAAACCTATCTGCCATTGTAGTTTCATATCTACATGGTAAGCTAGTCCCGGGCTATCCGCGATTCTCGGAATGACTATTTTTGCTGGCCCAGAACCCAAGAGATTGCTAACTGGTGACGTGATTCCTTAAGACCAAAAACGGCCGGATATCCATGGTGAGTTGTGTTGCATCTTCCTCATCGTTCTGGCTTCTGCCCCTCCGATTGGCTGCTGACCAGAGCTCTTTCCTTCCAATTTAGGCTGGCTTGAATACCCACAATGTTGAGTATGTTGCGACGGCCATTGACAAGGTCGTTCGTGAGATTCCGTCGAATTAAGTAATGGAGATGCATCTTCGTTAAGATGGGAAGGTTTTTGGGGAAATTTGGGTAATAGATTGGACCTCACGACCGAAGCGTGAGGGTGCTTTTATATATACGCATACTTAATTAGACGCAATCTCTTCTTGTCTCTATAGATATCATGATACTACTTATTCTTCTGGATTGGGAGATATTGTTCTTTGTTTTGTTGAGGTTATCCTTCCCTTGCGCACTGTACATATACCATAACATGAATAGACCGCCGTCCCAAGACGTCTGACTTACGCATTGTTCCATGCATGAATTTCTCATGAAGACCAGATTCGGGCAAAAAGTATCATTATCGGATCCGTACCCTGTGAGGAGACTGTAGCCTAGGGTATTTTAGATCGATATATTAGATACTAGACAAATGCGTGAGATCGTAAATTATAACCCTAGTGTTATAATCCCCAAGGCTGCCCTCTCATTAACGCCGTATACGCCTGCCTATATGCATCGAATGTATCCCATATATTACACCTCTCAAATCTAAGTAGACGTTTACTTCTTCTTTTCGGACTTCCCTTTCCTGTCCCTTTTCGATCTTCTTTTCTTCGACTTCTTCTCCCATCCACTGCCTTCCTTGGTCTCAGATTCTCGTTTCCTCTTCTTCTCCTCCTTCTTTCTTCGCTTCTTCTCTGTGTCATCAATATCATCGGTTCCATCTATTTTGGGCGCCACCCCGGCGCCGACCGACTGCTCGGCCTCATTATCCGAATCACCGGTTACCAGTCTCACACCACCGTCTTCCTCGTCATCATCATCATCACTACTACTCTCTAGGGCTCTCTGTCCTAGAGGGTCCTTCACACCCTCTCCAAGCTCTCCGAGCTTCTCTTTCGCTTTCTCTTTCTGCAATCGGATGTTCTCGGCACGTTCAACATCGTATTTATCGTTTCCTGCCAGGGCGGCTGAGATAAACCTCCCCGCGGCGGCCTTGTCTAACACAAGACTATCGCGAGTATCCCCACGAGCTGAAGATGGTGTCGCTGTCGGATTTTGTTCTTCTCCTTTAGGTTCCTTACTTTCTATGTCACGGATCTTTTGGAAGTACTGGCGGACGCGGGTGAGTTCTTTCATGATCGGGTGATTAGCTGTTGGAGTAGCCGAGGTCTCGAGATAGGCTGTCATGGCACATGTCCGATTAGTATGTTTCTCTTCAAAAGCGATATTTTATATATATTTCCTACAGTAAAGCAGTGATTCAAGAGCATATGTGGTGATGATGTAGAGCTTCGCCTTGTCGAACAGCGGTAGCATCGATGCATGTTTCGGGAGGTTCTGCTCCAGCAGCGGTTTCAGAGTTTTCGATACCGCTTCGACATTATCCTCAAAGTCGTCGAGAGCCGGCCATAGTTCGGACTCCATGGCGGGCAAATTACCGTAGTGCTTAGTCGATCGTCGCGAAGGTTGTGGTGGTTGCAATTGTCGCGGGTTTAGCTAGGCGAAAAAATATTTTAAGCCGCCCCCTCTGTGCCCAAACCTCCAACCCCAAACGCTCCTTCGAGATAACCGACTCAACCACCGCTCCCTCCACGCCATGATCTAACATCAGCCTGGCAATCTGGCTTCATACGACGGAAGAAACAATGGCACGCCTACCTGTCACAAACCCACAACCTGAATCATGAGCATCCTACCGCGAATCCATATCCTCGGATCCGGCAACATCGGCTGCCTCGTCGCCCACTCACTCCGCTCCCTCGCACAACCCCCACCCGTCACCCTCCTCCTCCACAAAGCCGAGGTCCAACAGGCCTTTTGGAAATGTAGCAACCGTATCCGCGTCGAGCGGAACCGTATCGCTTCTCTCGTCGGTGGCTTTCAGCATGAGGTCACCGACCGCGCCATGTTTGAATCATGGGCGTCAACCTCTGCTAAACCGATCCAAAACCTTATCGTCACGACGAAGGCACACCAAACGATCCCGGCTATCGAAAGCATCCGGGATAGACTATCGCCTGATAGCACTATAATGCTGATACAGAACGGCATGGGCGTGCTAGAGGAGATTAACTCCAAGATCTTCCCAGATACCAAAACCAGGCCGAATATGGTCATCGGGATAACGAGCCATGGAGCACACACCATTCGCCCATTCAACGTTATTCATGCTGGATACGGTAAAATCGATTTCTCGCTGGTTCCAAGGGAGCCTTTACCAAAAGGGGAATCTTACTCCATCGCCACCCCCACCATCCTCTCTTTCCCACAGGAGGTGAGGCCGTTCATCGAAACTCTACTGGAATGTCACGACTTGAGCTATGGGATCACAAGCTACCCGGAAATCCTGGCTGTACAGCTGGAGAAACTGGCTGTGAATGCGGTTATCAATCCGCTGACAGTCATGTTCAACTGTTATAACGGCCAGCTGGTGTATAACTTCCCGATATCCAGAATGCTCCGGTTAATATTATTCGAAGTCGCAAAAGTAATCGCTTCGATGTCAGAGCTAGACAACGTCCCTTCTAGGGACATAAGGTTCTCACCAGAGAGACTGGAAAGAATTGTTGTCGGTACTGCAAAGAAGACGTCGGTGAATATAAGCTCCATGCTGCAGGACGTACGCAGCGGGAAAAACACAGAAGTGGAATATATCAACGGCTACATTGTGAAGAAGGGTGCCGAGCTAGGGATCCCATGTGCTGTCAATTTTATGCTCAGGGAGATGGTAAAAGCGAAGTTGGAGATGGTTGGTGCCAAGATGAGGGCGGATTTACCATTGGAAGACGTGGGCCGAGTTCCGTACAAGGACATGATATAAGTATTATAATATCCGATTCAATTCGTAAATTTGCATCTACAGTGTGTTCGAAAAGTCTTGCAACCCCCCCTGTTGGTGGGTACCGGAGGCCGCCTAGCAAAAAACAATTATATCGCAAAATCGAACCTCACACACGAATTCAATCAAGTTCACGGTCTCAATAAGTATACAAACATAGATTTTCACCATTCTTCAGCACATTAACTACTCGTCTTTGAGGGGATTAAGACGATTTTATATACACAGCTTCATCACGCACGGTCCTCATCTTGAAAGAGTTTAGTGACCCAAGGGCCCACCGGCAGGGGCGGTTGCAAGACTTTTCGAACACACTATAGACATCTAGACATCTGTGTGGTCGATATCATGGAAGTCGTTTTGTTGTTTCTGTACATAGTTCTACTCTTCAGGCATATTTTAAGTACAAGCTAGTGTTTTTTTTTGCTTGTGATGTGTATATATATATTCATGGATATGATTAAGAACAAGCTGATAATGCCATTAAAGTTGATGGCAGAAAACCCAAGGTTTTAAACACCCAAAACTCCTGCGCTAATGCCAATAGAAAATGCACGAGCCCGTCATAAGGCAAGAGTTCACTCCAAACTAGTACTGCAGCCATAGGACTGCGGGTACCAGATACTTTCGACTTTCGATATTAAGCTAGGTCCCCCATGAAGCTTTTAGCTTCACCTCGCCAGTCTCGTCATCGACCACTTTGCCTCTATCCCAATCCCTCCCTCCCTTCTCCTTGCTCCATTTGATTTTGCTCTCATCTTTCGTGGTATTGGTTTCCCATGCCTCTATAAAATCATTATCAAAGCCTGCTTCCTTTAAACGCTCTTTCCCTTGTTGTTTCCACTTCTGTCGATCGCGGAGGGCTTCCAATGCAGCTTCCCAATCATCTTCATCTTCCGGATTCGTTGGAGTCACATCCATTGTAGGATCGTAAGAAGGGTCGAAACGGGCATCCATCGCTGATGCGCCCGCAAGGCCACGACCGCGCGGTTTTGGACGGTTCTTGGATTTATCTGGGAGTGATGGGCCGATCTCGGGCGAGTGGTTCCGTGCTTTCTTGAGTAAGTATTCTGCCAGGGGATCCTCGTCGTCTCCGAGAGGAGATAAGCGGGAAGTCTTTGGTGAATTCGGTCTATTACGCTTTCTCGGGGAGCGAGAGTCGGAAGGCGACGGTGAACGTGATGGGTGCCGCTTGTGTGACTTATGTCTTCGCCTCCCCGGTGACGACGACCTTGATCTTGAGTACGATGGGCTTCTTGTTCTCGACCTCCTGGAACGGTGACTTCTCCTGGTTCGCTCCCGGCTCTTACTCCGCCGCCTTTCTTTATCCCGTCGGTCCCTGTGGCTCCCTCGGTCCCGACTATAGCTTCGCTCTCTATCTCGGTTCGATCGTTCTCGATCCCCTTCTTTATCTTTAATTTTGTCGCCGTCTCTTTTCTCACGCCTCGAAGCCTGTAGGAGCCGATCAATATCTCCAACTTCAACCCTCTGCCGTTTCCCCTCTTTTCGATCTTCGTCTCTATCCTTTTGTCGCCGCTCCTTACTCCTGCTCCTATCTTTCCTCCTAGACGACCTCCCACCAGGGCTCCGGCTCCGACTTCTTCGACGATACCTCTCCCTCGACCTATTGCTTCTTCGATCTCTCCCTTTATCTCTCCCCTCCTCCCTCCTCAGCTTCTCAAGCCTCACTCTGGCGTCCTCAGCTTCTTTGGCCAGTAAAGCCGCATTGTGCGAATCCGCTTCTTTGACCAAGTTCTTTAAAAATCGGGTATTAGGTTTCGGCGCCGAATTTGGTTTTTTCCTATAAAATCGTCCACCAAGGATAGTTTCCCTAGAATTAGCCCCATCGCGCGCACTGACCTAAGGGGAGGAAAAAAAAAAAAAAAAAAAAGTCCGGGGTATACGAGGAAAGAGAGGAAGACGTACTCACCGATCCCCAGCAAACGCTACGAGTCCGAACGCGGAGTATCGAAGCGACCGCTCGGCGGCCTCCTTTTTCAGAAGCGACGCGGCGAGGGCGTCGGTGATTTCGTCGGCCATTGTGCGCGAATGATGATGATTTCTGAGGTAGTTGTGCGACCGGCTTTTGAAGCAAGATCAATGGGAAACCCCGGAAAAGGTAGGAGAAATAGAAGGGAAGGTCTTCAGTTAGGTTCTGTCGGAATTTAAGATAGCACAGGGGCGACAACGCGAAGGTGCGTTGGAATTTGAAACCGGATTACATCTTGACATTCCTTCCAGCGTCGAAACCCTTTTTTCTTCTATCATTTACTTCCATTTAAGATTTACATATGTAATAAGAAAGCATCATGTATTCTGATTAGTAGATTAAATTTACTCAATAAGTGGTTAGATTACACACATCATTATTTCGTCCTTGGCTATGGTGCTGGCTTGAAAATAAGCACTTAAGTAGACATTGGCAATTGGGAGACTAATCTATAGATCTAGTACCAAAATCACTCATTAGTATACCTATATTCTTGTCTTCAGCGACTTGGGTATACAAGTCCGAACGATACTTAGGCTACAATTTAGATCTTGATTAGCGGCAAAAATACCAGATTCTATATTACCAGATTCCGTATACACCTTCCCCGTTTGCCTTGCGGATCCTTAACATCAGAAGAGAATTGTAAACGCCTCAAAAGCTGACGCATACCTGGTTAGCGAACACCTTTTTTAGGAAAGTGCAGTTTCCGGAGCTTGGAGACCAGACATGCAAGGACTTTTAGAATTAGAGTATGCATTTTTGGATAACATCCATACTTCCATTTAATTCTGTTCTTCTCTTGATATCTCGCATAAATATGTGTACGCTTGTATAATTTAAATTTAGGATAAACATTATAATCCTATTCCCTTGGATCAACGGAATACGAATAAACTAAGTCTCAATAGATCGATAAATCAAAGCGCTTTTAGTCGAAGAGGTTTATGAATATATATTTTATAATTTGGTCGCAAAACCTAAGCCTTTAAAGAAATTATAACAGTTATTCTTGGACCAAGGCGTCGATTAGGAACTATTAGCGACTACAAGTGAGTCCTTCGCCTTGTGGATACGTATGCGTATACGGATAGGAATAACTAACAGCGCCTATTATAGAATATATAATTATAAAAAACACACCCGCCCCCTGATGCAGTCCACAATGGAAGAAAAAATATACTCGCCCGACGCGGTAACGCTAGACGAAGTCCTAAACCTCCACCGACGAGACCTAGACCTCCTCGCCGAATTTGTCATCAGAGCGATAGAAACCCTTGTCGACCGTTGGATGAAGAGAGTGTGCATTTTATTCGTTCTGATGTCCCTCGCCAGGCTTGAGATGCCGGATGAGAGCAAAGGTCGGTGGGTAAGGAAAGGTATTGGAATCGCACTTATCGCTTTTAGTATTGTAATCTGGCTTGGATTGGATGAGGAGCCCATGTTCTGGCCAGTTGGGGAGTAAAACGGTCCGACTACTGTCGAGCCGGGCACATTGCAAGCACTCCTTTTTTAATAAAAAAATCATATGTCATTTGGGTACCGCTGAAAAGTCTAGATCCGACACGGTATGCATCATCTATGTATATACAAGAAAATAAGAAGTCTATACGGATACAAGTAACACGCAAAAGATAAGACCAAACCATCTATCGAGGCCTCTATGGTCGCTGATACCAAAAGATATGCAAACAAAAGGGCCTCCCTTAAATCGGGTGTCGGATGCCGCGAGCTCAGAGAAAAAAAGTATATACCAAAAGAAACGGCTTAAGTAGTATATTGCCGTTGTAAAATCCAAAGCTGCTTTATACATCAAACCCAATTTTGTCTCTATTGTCGTCAATCACTCTTCCATATCTGTTCCCGGAGCCGTTAGCGTCTTTGATACTCCAAACATATAAAGAGAAATACTCACTCTAGCAATAACCTGAAAAACCACACTTCAAAATCTTCCTTCCTCAGTACCTTCTTTGCCCAACTCCTGCCTTGCTTCGCAATCTGCTTCACCCCCTCCTTTCCTTCCTTCTCCTTCGTAAAGTATCTAAGGACTTCGAACGACTCCGCCATATCCAAACTCAAGGGCACATAATGCACCCACGGGACCAACCAGTCTTCATGCCACTCTCTGAACAACGACATCTTGAACACCGCGCTGTTACTCAGCAGGAACGCATAAAACCGTCCGCTGAACGCGTTTCCATCGATATCTAGCAAGTACTTGTGGTTCCAAGCGTACTGCTGATCGACTAGCGCCGCCGGCTTGAAGAAATCCTCTTGCTGCTTACAGTCTTCGTCGTCACACTGTCCGATGTGTGAGAAATTGACGTCGATGAGGGATTTCAGTGATTCCCTTTCGGCGGTCTTAACCCGCCAGATCGTCTTTTTGTCATTGTTCTCCATCTCAAAAACCTGACTGGATTCGTTGAAGGCGTTGAGATGCGTGACGACCCTTTGGCGGTGCTGGCGTTTCCACCCTCCCCGTCGTGAGAACCCGCCAGTAGTCGACCCGCGCCAGAACAATACATCTTTTTTCTGGTCCCAGGACATATCCCTCCCTTTATCGTACGAAACTTTGCCGGCCCAGTACCATGGCGAAGGATACAAAATATCGTTGTAACACGACACCTTGCTCTGAGAGAATATCGGGAACAAATTATGCGATACATGATACGCATTGGGTCTTTGAAAAAATCCATGTCGCTGTCTCACACTCGGTTGTAGGCAAATATCCGTTGACGCCGTTCTATTTGTGATGAATGGGATCGGGACCATCGTATACTTTTCGAGCGCATCTGGCGTCCCTTCTAAGGGATCTCGAGCCGGTGTCCCGGGCGGACAAGATAGTTTGCTGTTTCCCCAGATACCCTGATGTGCGAATTCGTTGAACCGTGTGTCGTCTACATTTTTGACTTTGCCCTGCTCATCCTTTGGAAAGCCGGTAAATATATTCCTCGGTGTTCCCGCGAATTCCATACCCCTCGCTCTCGAAACAAGCGCGTTCATCTCTTCTGAAGGAACCACAACTCTCGGCTCGTCATGCGTATTGAACGCGAGATCCATATCCGGCAACCACTGTTTAAAATTCTCAATCATTCCAATAGTAGCCTTGCGTTGCCACTCCTCCCCATCAGCACTCTCGAGCACATTCCCATTCCGCAACGAGAGTCTTATTAATGCCTGCGGAAAACCTAGGGCCTCTCTAGCTCTCTCTCTGATCATCCTAGGTGGCATACCCCAAAACGGCTGGATTTGATGGAATATAATGTCGTATTCGTCGACCAGCAATGACTTTCTGGACACTGCGAATTCATACCATTTGTCAAAGTTGGGCGGCGGGGCCATGCCGTATCTTTTCTTGTAATTTCTAACCGCGTCGCGCAGTGAGGTTGATTGCCGCTGTTTCATAGCTTCGAACTCGTTGAGGTTATGCTCCATTAGATGCGTGATCGGGTGAATGTGCGGTGGGGGCGCCGTTGGTTGTGAGGATACCGCGGGAGTGCGAGGCGCCACAGAGATAAAGACAGAAAACAGGATGAGTACGATGAAAAAGGTTCCAACGACAGCTCTTGTAGGTCCGAATCTTTGCGGCAAGATTTCTCGATTGTTGGGTAGACCGACAAAGTGGAAGGAAGCGAGGATGAGTGCTGCAATTGTTCCAAACAGCTGGAATGGCGAAGTCCACATTACCAACTGGCTTGCGACCAACGTTATCGATAGATCAATCATACCCCCAGATGGTGAAGATAACCTAGAAATCTTTGCATCATCAGCATCCATTGAACCAGTAGCTAGCATTGGTGTCAAAATGTACACTCACAAGTATCGGCATAGACAACCACCTCAACCCACCGAGCATACCCATACATGCAATCTTCGCAAGGTTGAACCCAGCCCAATGAGGGACCGAATAATCCCTTAGCGACTTCTCAAAATACGTGGCTAGGAGCAAGAACCCGCCTGTTGATCCCACAGCAGCTCTAAGATACCCGCTTGAGGCAAGTGACTTTAAATCCACAGTTGCACCGGGAAGATTCTTGCTATCCTTCAGTGAACCGAGGCTTATATCTTCAAGGAGCACATAGATCATTGACTGGAACGCAATATTTGATAACCCCAGCGCCATCGACGTATCTGGTATGACCATGGGCATGAGCGCAAGAAACGCGACCGCAGAAACCATCAACAACAGCCGCTTCGACCCTCTCATGGATCCCTCCAGTATCCCAGGTTCACCCAGCGTATAATTTCGTAGGAATCTCGTGACTAGTGGTAGACCTGCCTATGAGAAACGAAAGTACACCGGAACTGCTGTTAGCATAAAGTACTCTTTTTTTTATAATATAGCGTATAACATAGTGTGCATGTGCAGACCTTATTCCACCAAGCGGCTTTTCCCGTCCATGCAGGCCCCACTACTCTCTCACAGATTCCAGATAGTAGAATGCATCCCACGAGCGCGGTAACCTTCCTCCTCGTCTTCCGATCAATTGTGACCTGTAACTCTCCATTTCTAGTCGCTTGCTGCTGCACCATAAACAGGATCACAGCAACGGTACACCATGATATCGCAGACACAAGCAGCGAATGCAGCTGCGGTGTAAATATCGAAGTTACGAGTGTGGTAAGGAAGATATTGGTGATGAGGATTCCATTGGACTTTGGATCCGAGCTGGAGGAAGCGGAGCCGGAGATGCTGTTGAGGAAGTAGGAGTTTAGAATGCTCATTTGGAGTGGTAAAGTCGGGGGGTCAGGTTGAGCGTTAATTGCGAGAGATAGGGGAGATCCCTCCCGTAGGAGAGTTCTCGAGAACTCTTTGCGAGGTCGCAGTACGAATTTAAAGTTGAGAATCGATACGCTTGTAAAAAGCCGTCGCTTTCGATAACCGCTATACGTCCCTTAAAAGTTGAGGGGTTTATATGAAAACCATACGTCGGTTCGAGGCCGAGTTTGAACTTATCAGTACCGACACCGAGGGGTGGGTGCTTTGGTGAAGCTGCGACGACGACGCGAATATGAGATCTCTTGTTGAAAACTCAATTGGCTCGTTATTAAAGATTTAAAGCCAGAGAAGGAGCTATCTCGAATCGGTCGCGATATGACAGATACTGGTGTTCCGGACAGATGTTCTAGAAATGCCGTAATTCTACTTGCTGGGTTGGTATCTTTAGGGCTAAATGCGACCTGGCTGTCAGGCCATGTCAAGGGGCGACGCGCAAAGAGGATCGTCAGCACCCCTGAAGCGTGGTATTTCGTGAGATTCGCCGTGGGGAAAAAAGCTGCCTCAACACATCATGGGCAACCGGAGCACGAGATCTAAGCTCAGGTCGGAAACCACGCTCGAAACATGTTCTCCATGTTCTGGTAGCTGTACCTCTGAAGTTTAAGAAATTCCCACAAGTATCATAGCTTTCTGCGCCACAAATTTGCAATATTCTGCACCACAATTGCTTAATTAGATACTGTAACCAGTATAGTTCACCTAGTCTCGAGGCAAGACGCCAGCCTTAGTTCACCTTCGAAAGCCGGCTACAATTTAGGAGCCAAGATGCAAGATACTATTAATTGATTGAATTAATTTCCCTCGATTCTTTTCTATCGTAGTAAGCGAGAACAATAGAGGGAAACAGTGGCGCTAATTCACAGCACCCAGTCTGACCATAAGGAGCCGCCAGGCACCGACAGTTATATCGATTGTAAAGTAAGCATAGAAAGACAAACGAGAAAGGGAAACAGTATGAAAAAGAAAGCTTTTATTGTCTTGTGAAAAAAGTCTAGGGGGTAGCTCTGACTTTGGGGGCGGTGTATAAAAGTACAAGATGTGTAAAGAAACCGAAATTCAAAAATCACTCCGCTGTATCCGAATGCTGGCTTAAAACGATGGTGAATGTCAGGGGCGAAACGAAGGTTGATGCCTAAATCCAGTCCAGGTGAAAGAATTCAGCTTAATCTCACCCGTTCGTTATCTTTTAATGAAAAAAACCTTCGTTTGTTGTTCAAATGCCCCGTATCGATCCAAAGGTGTTCAATGCCGAGATACGTTCAAAGTTCGTAGGTGAGGCCCTTTACCTTCCCTATGACTCGTCGGATCTGTGTCTCGGTGGCTTCAGACAAATGTTCTAGTCCAGCGGCGATTGAGATGCGGGATCTAGACCAGTGGAAGATATTGAGACGTTGATTGCGCGAGGTAAGGTTGTTAGGGTCCTCTGCAAAAAGGATGATTTTCATCCAGATGTCGACGGGAAGCTTTCCGGGGAGCTGTGGATCGCGGTACACTTGAGAGGGTGAAGGACAAGAGTTCAAGGCGAAGCTCTTCATCTTTCCACAAATCGCATCTTTGGTGCTAGGTGATGCCTGCGGCGAATTCTCGAGCTTGAAAGCTCCATCGACACTAGTTCGTTGAGAATCTAGACGGTATCGGTATTAGCTATGACAAACGCATGGTCTTAGCAGTCATTGACTTACTCTTCGGTTCGATCTTCAAGGTAGGTTCAAATCCATCGATCATAATAGCACCTGTATAATCGATGAGAATTGCCCGACTGACAACAACTAAGCGCATGACTCTCTTCCACAGCAAGGAGGCCTCGACACCCTGTGCTTTAAGCACGTTCAACTGGATTCTGGCTCTTGAGCGGTCTAGACTATAGCGGGAATCATTTAATGCTTTGCGGCTCTTAGATGAGAAAGAACCGACGTGAAAGGAATCGTCGCGTTCTTGCATGCTATTCCTTCGAATCCCGCGACGTCCGGTATCTTCATATCCTATATCACTAACCATTGAGCTTCTTCGACGGCCTTGTCCGTTTGTCATCAAAGCTTCGACGGTAGCTGCATCCTCATCTCTTCGTTCTTCTGCCTCCTTCAAAACAGTACAACCTAGCGCGGTTATCAAAGGATTCTCTGTCATGACGATCCCACGACAGTTGGCCAGACTGTCATACTTGCGGAGAGTGGCGGCAAAGGGTCCTTCTTTCAGCGGTGGGAGATGCGGATGCAGGTCAGATGGCAACGGATGTTCTGGAATGACATAGCTCATCCACATGGCGGAAAGATCGGTGGCACCGATGTTTGACATGACCATGTATGGAATTCCCCGGAGGCCGTGGATGTCTGCCGGATCATGGGCTTGGTCGAGCGAAGAGGGGGGACTAGACGACAATAAACCGGGCTGACCAGACCCTGTGGTCCCGATACTGACTTTCCCTAGGTTCGGCGATTTAGTTTTACCACAAAGCCAAATGTGAGCAATTGAGCTTACTTGGAGCATCGATGATGCTATCCGGTTCACTAGGCTGGGTATTATGCGAGGCCAAATAAAGATGACCACCAGAAGATCGAATGTCAAATCCTTCGACTGAGTAGTTAACGTCAGTCAGCTCATCAACAGGGTTGACGTTTCCAGTGTGCCCGAAGTTGTATGGTATGAATATAGCCCTTTCTAATGCATAGACTTGAAATAAGACTTCCACGGCAAAGTCGCCCAACGGATTGTGGGACAGCTCAAGGCGTCTGACGCATTTGAGACCGGCGAATGACTCCAAAAAGCCAACCCAGTGATTTAAATCTTCTGGACTAGTTATTTTGATGTTGTTATGACTAAGGTCAAGATCCCGAAGGTCTGGACAAACGGAGATAGCTCGGCGCAAATGAGGGAGAGATGAAGCGGTAAGATCGTTTCCTGAGAAGTTAAGTTCTTCAACTCTGGACAGCTTCGTTTCTGCCAATTCGTAAAGCGCGTCACAGACGATGGCGACGCCTTCTTCGCCTAGCTGGCGTCCGGTTGCGTCAAGTTCGACAATCGGGTCACGTTGGACGGCTGCAAGCTTCTTTTCCTCGCCGATCTTGGGAATTCGTTTCTGAATATCACGTTGGATTGATTGGGCCAGCTTAACACCAGCTATTTTCCGCTGTTCAGTACGGATTCTCAGGTTAGAACACTATTACCAGACTTGCAGAGCTCGGATCTAATACTTACGTTGACGTAAGTTAGCTTTCCCATGATTTCTGGATCTCAGAGCTCGGAGGGCTCTTATTGTCTCGTGGGCTCTTATAGCGGAAGCTGAGGGGTTTTTTTTGATAGTGGGTACGAGGGGGTAGTCTGTTGAGAGGTGGTGGGGAAATGAAGCTGATTAGCAAGTGCAATCAATACTAGACAAGGCAGGCGGGTATCCAGGGATTCCAGAGCACGAAAAAGAGATTAGAAGGATAGGGGTTATACTGTCCAGAACGTTGGAAGTTTGGTCAGGATATCGATAATGATGCTGGAAGGGAGTAGTGAGGATCCCAGAGAGAACGAGATTGACGTAGTTAATTGGGTCGGGGAGGTTGGCCGAGGTGAAGCCAAGGTGATATGTATAAACGATATTTACCTCTCCGCCCGCCAATTGCCAGAAACTCGAAGCTTCACTAGACGAACCCAAACTCTTGCTACGAGCAAACAAACAGCTATCCTATCTGGGTACTTGATAAGATGAACAATCCTCGGTATTCAGGAGAACGACGAATTGAGCTTAGTGGGATGAAAGAGCATCGAAAATTGTGGGGAATATAGACATGGGATTGAGGAGAGAATTAGAACACACTTCGAATTTCTGTTGCCAGGTGATATCGACGAACACGCCGAATTTTCGAGGGTACCTGAAATCAGAATCAAGGAATCATAGCCAGACGGCCATGCAGAATAAGTTGCTACAGGTATGTATTACTGTTCCACCATCCCCGAATATGCATGTTGGAATTGAAGCTGTAGGATAATGCAGCTGAATAGATTTACGTTGCCAACAAAACATCGCGATGATGGCACGGGTAATTAAGTTAGCAGCTAGGCAACATTTGGTCGATTGAGCACTCTTTGTTACAGTCTTCAGCTAACGGGTCACTTAACCAGATGGCAGAATCCACGATAACAATTAAAGCAATGGGTTGGCTAGATCTTCCTAGCTACCGGGTTGCTCATTGTCTTGTCGGGTCACAGCAGCTCTGCGGGCGCAACATTAACGGGAGGCTGCAGTGCAGGCATGTTTCTTGACGGTTTCTCGTGGAGGCAACCCTGCAGGCTACCGGCCATTGAAGAATACCTGGGAGACTATTCCTTCTTTGATTCGAGCAAAGTTCAAATCACATTTCCATTTATTTTATTGCAAGCTATTTATAAGTATTTCAATAATACATTACCGGCCACGGCTTCGTAAGTAGTCTCATTAGCTGGGTTTCTCTTGATATTTGCGTTGTTTTGGAACATCCAACAAAGTGGCTCGCCTTAACGTTCTTCCTCACGGCCGGTTGGCGAACTATAACCCCTCCAAGGGCTTCAAGCAAGAGGCGACTTAGTGAATATTATCATGCAATGGCTTCACAACGGTTCCTCCGCCGTCTCATGAGCCTTTCATGCAAGGGAACCGCTTCCCCTGTCACTCCAAGATGGCGTCCGGCACTTCTGCCTCAATCTCGGCAGGTTCACCCCCACCACCTCACGCGACGCTCCATGACGTCCGTATCCCTCGGACAAAGCATTGCCAAAGCCATTGAGGTGCAACAACGTGATAAATCCACCCAAACACGTGTTTTTATGGATATGCTGACATTGGCTAGTCGACAGGACCCATTAGTCTGATCCATTATATGAAGCAATGTCTCACGGGCAAGGGAGGTGGCTATTACACCTCTTCCCCGGACCCATTCGGCAAGGCAGGCGACTTTGTGACTTCTCCCGAGATATCACAAATGTTTGGTGAACTGATTGGCATCTGGATCATATATGAATGGATGTCCCAAAACCAATGCGATGGAAAGAAAGTTGTCCTTATTGAGCTGGGACCCGGTCGGGGAACACTCATGGATGACGTTTTGCGAGTCAGTCGTCCTGTGGAAGGGTCTCCAGTTTAATTTTTTTGAATACTAAAGTCCGCCAAACCCATAGTAGGTGATGCGGAAGTTCGAGCCATTTGCTAAGGCTGTCTCCAGTGTGAAGCTGGTCGAGGCAAGCGCTCCTCTGCGAGATTTGCAATGCGCAAAACTCTGTGGCGAGGACCTCAAACCTCGATGGCAGGGGACCAATTGGACCGAGACGACAAAGCACTTTGGCGCTCCGGTTACTTGGTATGATGATGTTCGGCAAATTTCACTACGTATGGCTTCGCTATCAACTCCTATATGAATCGTGTTGGAATCTAACATCGATGTGGGACGACTAGAACATGATGAGGCACCGTTCTTCATTGCTCATGAATTCTTTGACGCACTTCCTATCAACGCTTTTCAAAACACACCAGATGGCTGGAGGGAACTTCTCGTCGATGTGAAGAAAGACAAACTCATACTACCAAACTCTGACACTGAACCTAAAGAACCGGAGTTCTGTTTTACGCTTGCTCCAAAGGCCTCTGCAACTGCGCGAGCTGTTAACAGCCTATCGCCACGTTATGAAATGCTGTCCAAAATACCAAATGCTATGGTCGAGATATCGCCGGACTCGCATGGCTACATAATTCATTTTAGCAGATCAATTCATCAAGCTGGAAGCGGTGCAGCTCTGATCATAGATTATGGGCCTGCGAATACGGTTCCCATGAACTCTCTACGAGGGATCCAGAAACATAAAAGAGTCTCGCCGTTTGTACAAGCGGGTAAGGTTGATTTATCAGCCGATGTCGACTTTGGGGCTCTTGTAGAGACTGCCTTGCGGCCCGACTTTAATGTCGAAGTTCATGGACCGGCTGAGCAATCACAGTTTTTGTTTGCCTTGGGTATCAAAGAGAGATATGAGAATCTGTCGCAAATGGCGGCGGAAGATCCAGAGACAAAGGCAATTTTAAAGTCAGCATTCGAAAGACTGACGGAGAGGGGCGGTCTTGGGATGGGTAGGATTTATAAAGCATTGGCGATTGTGCCCGAGGCAGGAGGGAGGCAAGTCGCTGGCTTCCAGCAGGAAGCTCCAGCGGAAGAGAACCCTGCCGTGAGTGAAGAGCAACCTCAGACATGAGGCTCTCAGAAATCTACTTGATAATACGTGAGCCCGAAGCTCAGACAGCTGCATAGAAGGGATTCCATGTTTATGCCATATGAATCAATAAACACTGGACCTATCAACTGCCTCGGATGCCCCATGGTTCATGAATTCAGTGTTAGATAAAATCTCAGAACTTGCCATCCGGTAATTGCAAAGGCTAAACCCGGATCAAGATTTATTCTTCAAATGTATACATTCGATTACTACTGTATTTAGCTGTATCAAAGACAAAACTAGTGTCCTTCCCGTCGAAACCAGCATTCTTGATGTCGCAAACGGAGGCCCTTGGCTGTGACACCACCATGTGATATTTTTCGTGTTGGCCAGCCCCAAAGCCGCGGTTCCCACCTCCCCACAACCTTCAGCTCATGCACGAACCGTGACGCTTCACGATACACCCCGGCCTTAATTTTGGCGTTCTCTATTTGCCGTACCGACAGAAGGATACCATCCCTCGGGCTTACCCTTTAAAAGGAGTCCTACATCTCCCCGGTGCAAGCTTTGTGATTCGTCAGGAGATTTTTCGAGGTCTACTTAATACCGGGTGCTTTTTTTAAACGACATTGTCGCAGCCGAGTTTGAACCTTGTCGCGCCTTTAGTCCGCGGTTTAACCTGATCACTCATCTGAGCGACCTCTCGCGAACTTTCTTAAGACCTCGGACGACTCAGCAATTTGTTATATATATTCGCTAGAAGTGTTTTTTTATTTATTTTTATACCGGGTTTGGGGGCCGACTTGCTACCGTGGTTCAGGCCTCATCGATACCTGTGAGAATACCCTCATCCTCTTACATTTCTCGCCACACTCCCAAAGCCAAAGCAAGCGATATCTGACCATTCCGCAATATTACAGACCTCAACAACCACATCACCCCCCGATTCTACATTTCGGGTGACGATATACCCCGCATGGCGGACTCAGTTGGTACGAGGCCACTTTCTTATCAATCACAGCCTCTATCTGTGGCGAACACTGCACTACGGTCTTTCACATCCATCGGTGCTAACCGCATAACCTCCCTTCCGTATAGACCGAGTATTCGTCCATGCCCTCAACACCGTCAAAAAGTTACCGAGATCTGGGTCATCGCGGCCGCCGCCGGAGGATAGATTAAAACTCTATGGATTATACAAGCAGTCAATGGGTAATACTTCCCACCATTTTTCCCCCTGCTAGTTTATCGATACGGTTTTAGAATGTTAAAGTGAAGCTAAGTTCAATGCGGACAGAGGGGGATGTTGACGGTGTGATGCCACGGCCGACAGGGCTGAGTGATGAGGACATCACAGAAGCCAGAAAGTGGTATGTGATCTCACCGAGAATTAAAATTACCTTAATACCATAGGGATATATATCTAAACTGTGGGACCCCTCAAATTACGCTAGGGATTCATGGCACGAACAAAAGGGACTATCAAAGACCGAGGCCAAGCGGCGCTATATCACAACCCTGATAGATGTACGAAAAGTCTCCTCCTTCTCTTATCTTGATCCCCATGCTCTCTGCTGGGTGTCTACCATTTCAAACACCTTCCCTAACGAGAAATCAATCATATGATGGCAGGCCATGCACCGGTTCGCTATCACTACTCCAGACGCAAAAGAACTCGTCGCCGAACTCGAATTCGTCTGGGACCAGATCAAATCCAACCAAACATCCTCATCCTCATCCGCCGCAGCGACCCCGCTGCAGCAACAACAACAACAACAGAGCATCCTATCATCAGCTACCACAACCCCTAGAAGATTACCTTCGAGCGGTCTGTCACACTCCCAAAACGTGTCTGCCGGGGGACTGCAAATCCTCCCACCAATGAGCCCCACCGAGGAAGCAGGTCGATTTATGAATTTCACGCCGATAGGCATGGGCGTCCAAACCGACTCAGAAGAAACCGGAAATCGCCCTGACAACGGCGATGACGACGACGATGAGGATGAAAATTACCAGACAATGGACGAGTTTGACGAAAACGGCCTACCCAAGGTGACAGTAATCAACGAACCAGCCGGATTCAAAGAAGCAGGAAGTGGGTCATTAGTACGGAGCATAAACACACAGCCAACCACAGCTGGTGGCGGAGGGCTTATGGAACCGGAGACCCCATGGCAAAAGAAACTTCAACAGCAACTGCAAGGCAGACACCTGGGTACCTCGCAGTTCACGACAACCAAAAAGTCTTTAGCGGCACTGTCGTCTTCAGGATCGACACCGCGTACTCAGCAACAACAGCAACAGCCAAACGGGAATAACGCCCGCGAGAATCCGCACTATACACGCTGGAAACAACGTGTTGAGTCTGCGCTTACAAAGATGACGGCGGAGGTGGCGGCGTTGAGAGAACAGTTAGATGTCGCCAGGAACATGAATTCGAACAGCGTGAATCTGTCGAGGGGGCGGTTAAATTGGTTAAGGAAGTGGATCAGTTGGGGTGTATGGATGGTATTGAAGCATCTGGTTATCGATGCGATTTTGCTCGGAGTCGTGGTAATTTGGATGAAAAAGAGAGGGGATAATAGGGTTGAAGGGGTGTTACGGCTACTTGGAGGGTTCTTAAGTGAGAGACTGAAACTAAAAAAAGGTGATGTAGGGGACGTGGCCAGAACCTTTGTGATAGCATAACGAAACTATTAGAGATTTCATATTTGACAAGTTTAGATACTCAGGGTTGTACGATCAAAATGAGTGGTTCATGTTGGGTTTTTTTTGGGGGGAACAGTAATTTCTTGGTTATCATAATTTCTTGGGGATACATAGACTGCATACATGATAATGTACTGCCGTGCTTTCTAGCATTGACCTCTCTACCGAAATGTTTATGTTCTAGCTCCCTGTTTTTACTGTTTCTTTGCTGTGTGATTACGGCCGTTGTATGTCTCTTTACTAGAGCAAGCGGAGATTGTTAACGATAGATGGATAGCGTTTTCATTAGGACTTCAAGAGTTTAGGTAGTCAGCACCGTTTTCGACCGTCCAGGTCCCACCATGATATTTCTTGGATAAGGTGATCTCATCTCTGCATATACAGTTAACGCGCCAGCCGGCACTCATAATTGAGATTGGAAAAAAATATTATATTGATACCGTTAAAACCGTAATTTCGCTTTCAAATGCATAAGTGATTATTTATCGTACACAACCGCCGACACGAAAAGAAACCTTCACCCTTTAGCCGATTGTTTTTCAACAAGCCGTCTCCGTCACAGAAGAGCTAGTGGACAATGGTCACAATAGGAGTATCCAATGGCCTTGGAGGCACTCCGATAGTGGCGTCCGGACCTAGGCTGGGGTTTGCCTCCGGTGCAGGAGTTGGTTCGGTAGATGGTTCGTTTTGAGGAACAGGAGCCTTTTCTGGAGAAGCCTTGCTGAATTGTGGGCTCCTCCTGACCTCTGGCCTAACATCTTCTCCCGACGCTAGAGTTAGATCGATTTCTATAACTTTTGTTGGCTTCTTCGGCTTTTGTTTCTTGGATTTCCCCGCTTTCTTTGTCCTCCGCTCAACCAACTTGTTCTTCATGAGCTCAGACATAGGCACCAAGCCTGGTTGATGATGAGAGGTACCCTATTCTCCCTCAGTCAACAGCCCAACTTGTTCCTGTATCCGCTCATCTTCCTCCGGCAGCAAATCTCTAAACTTCACTTCGGCAATATCCGCCTTATTCGCTTCGCTATCATCCACATCCTTCGTCCTCATCGGTCTCAAGATATTCCTCTGGAAAATCGGCGAGAAGTATGCTCCTTTGCGTTGATCGTCTCCACTTTTCCCATCGCGCATTACCACTACCACCTCACGATATGTATCCTTCATGACTTCTGGTGGAACCACATATTCGTATGCCCTCAGGCGCTTAAAGCGGTAAAATTTGCGACCTTCAGCCGAGGTATGGGTGTAACCGTCATTCGAAGTGTCAACGTCATCGTACTTCCGTTTTACCCCTGCAGCGACGGATTTACCGTCCGGAAGGTAGTAATGGAATTTTGAGTCCTCCGGTGCCCCATCATCGTTCCAAGGCCGAAGAAGGGCATAATCAAGCCCCGGATCTCGGGTTGTAGACTGAGCAACCGGATTCGTAGATAGTTTGACGATAACGTATCCCAGACCGTCCGGGTGTGCTTCCAGGTCCGGAAGGACAGGCCAGGAGTTCACAGCTTTGAGATGAGACTTCGTAGGATGTTTCGGCAAGGCCCAGGTTTTACCTGATGGGGGATTGGCGACATCGAAGCCTTTGATGACAGCTTGTAACATGGCAACGGGATCATTGGTGGGGTTTTTTATGGTGCGCTTTGCGTGTTTTGTGATGCTTTCGATGAGCTCACGGGATGTTGTAGATTGGAAGGTGGAGCGAGAGGCTTCATTGGCGATGTATTCTGTACGACGGAGGAAGGAGACACCGGCTTTGGCATGGCTAGGCTTTCCGAGGGCAGAGATAGGGCGGAGAAGGAGTTGGTCGTTTGGGTGAACTTTAGGAGGAACATCTGGGGCTCGGAGAGCGGCGTAGGCGACTAGAGACCTAATGTTAGCCATTGATCAGAACCAATCGTGTATTTTGTCGTCCATACCTGAAAGCTGAGATGAAAATACGTCCGGACCGAACGGTAATAGATCGATTGGCATTCCCAGCTCCGAGTCTACCTCCACGTTGAGAGGTTGCTCTCGTACCAATCTCGAGGCAAAATTGGCGCTTGTGTACTCTGTCGCAGCATTGTTTGGGATTTCAAGAAGCTTTGGAGGCTGTGGCGGAGCTGGGAGATGGTTCTGATACCGTATTCTGGTGATAAAATCTTGATGGTATTTCCGATCCTGGCTGCTGCCGCTGGGCCTCCCCGATGAGGAGGCGGGCCGTGACGCCATTGTGAAGATGATGCGAGTAAGAATAACGATAAAGCGTGCGGGTAGAGATAGATCACGTCGTCATGAGCTAGCGAGGTTTTGTATAATTTTGATGCCGATGGATGGAGGTTGGTGGGAGCTAGGGCGATGGCTGATGGTGTGAATTGAAGATGAGGTTGGAAAATGGACGAAGTTGAACGCGACTTTGGCTGGCGCTGGGATTTCTTGGCGTCGGCAACTCAAAGCTGGCTTCAAGCTCCTACGACAACATTAAGCTCCGGATCACCACATAACCAATCGCGGATATCAGGCACCCAGACTCGATTTTTTTACGGTCATATTACACAAACCTCTTTTCTTATCTTGTTAAAAGTCGCAATGGATCCATTCTCGGGCGAAGGAGGTACGACAGTCCGACAGTTGGAATCAACGGGTACAGACCAGGCTAACATTCTATAGAGCTTCTCAACATCCATAATGCCTTCTTCCAAGTACGTTCCAACAATATGCAAGTCGTCTATGCCGTACCTAACTTGGAAATAGGGCCAATACGATAAAGTTGTCGAGTTCGATACGAAACCCTTTTCCGCGAGCAACCAACTCCCCGCCAGAATCTTCCAGCTTCGAGCCCGGATAGCCCTAGGGGATTTCGAAGAGGTTCTTGCCGAACTAGAAGGAGAGGACGAACCGGAGCTCGCTGCTGTCAGGGCCCTCGCAAAGTTCAACACGGAGGAGTTGGAAACCGCAGTTGAGGAGATTGAGGAGCTGGCGAAGACATCAGGGGATAATGCGACAGTACAAGTCATCGGCGGTATCGTGCTGCAAAGAGCAGAGAAGACTGAAGAGGCGTTGGCACTGCTAAGCCAGCACCAGGGGAACCTTGAGGCGTATGTCTAGGTCTGAGAGCTCATACAAAGATGACTTGCGCTAATATATGTTATAGAGTGTCGATAATTGTTCAGATCAGGTTAGCTCAGAATAGGACAGATCTTGCAATCAAGGAAGTCACTGCGGCGAAGAAGTGGGCACAAGACAGTCTCGTCATCAATATCGCAGAGGCTTGGGTTGGCCTGAGAGTGGTATGGAATGGATCCGGCCTCGAAAATCGTTGAATTACACTACTCACGAGTTTCGTGCACAGGGCGGCGACAAATACCAACAGTCTTATTACGTTTTCGAAGAATTAGCACAAGCGCCTTCGACATCGAGCACAAGGTCGCTGGTCGGCCAGGCGGTCTCGGAATTACATCTTGGCAGACTACCAGAAGCCGAAGTTGCCCTTCAGCAGGCTCTCACGAAGGATAAGAGCGATATATCTGCCCTGGCAAATAAGGTCGTCCTAACTGCACTGACTGGTGGTGATACCACGGCAGATTTGAGGTATGATGCTCAAAATCAATTTAATTGTGGTCGGGTATACACTGATATTCTCCTCTTGACAGCGCCCTCGAGGCTCAGGATCCCAGTCACGTAATGGTCTTGGATATTGCAGAGAAGAATGAACTCTTCGACAAAGCCGCTTCAAAATACGCCGCCAAAGTGTCTGCTTAGTCCTATAGATGGGGGCTTTTCATGGTCTAAAAAGTATGTCGATAATTAGTAATTCAAATATTACATAATTCGATCTCATTGATCCTGAGCGTCCTTCAGGGCTTTCTCTTCTGCTTTTGCAATTTTGAAAAGTGCCTGTTCTCCTGCTTCCTTGGGGGTTCTTGTTTTGAGCTGGAGGGCGTGAATGCCGCCTTCTTGAGACATCTCGTCCTTTAGGAGGGCGTATATGCTTCTATGACGGGCCATCTGAGATTTTTTCTCGAAGGCTTCCGAAACGATCTCCAGACTACCAAAGATATTAGAATGATGGTCTATATTATGGTATTCAGTCAACAGAGCAAAAAGTGACATACCGAAAATGGGTTTCTTTGGAAGTGACGCCTTGCATGGGCGCATGGTGGGCATGCTTGTGAGAATCGTTATAAATCTCAAGATATACAGGGTTGAGGGTTTCGGTAATCTATCAAAATTCCAATGTACTCTTTGGTTAGCCTTGCGAACGCTCGGACCCGATGCCGACTGACCGACCCATATTTGTGTTAAGAGAGGGCATTACCTTCCGGCGGATGGTATCCTCGATCGGAGTTGGCGATGCGGCTGCCATTGTTGAGAACAGCCTGCGAAGCCTGATCATAACGGTATTGAACTGATTCAGTCGGTATCCGGTATGCACGATTGTCGACATAACTGCTAACGTGCAGACATCCAGTGGGTCCGGCTGTGGGTAGCTCGATCCGCCAAGCCTCTAAGAAAACACGGCGTCCACGTGATAAATAACAACTCGTTATTCTGATCGAGGTAAAAGCAATGGAATGAATGGTTAGAGTACACGAGACAACCCTTGATTAGCTCAAACAACAGCGGTATTAAATTTTTTAAAAATATGTTTTATGTTTTATTTATCCCTTCTAAGCCAAATCTCAGATGATACCTATACATCTTGTTACGATACAGAAGCTTGATGGTTTCGCTCTCTCTATATATATTCACAAATCTGAGAGAAATACCGTTAGCAAAGGCCCGAATAAACGAGACCGATATATGGTTCTTTGATTTTATCAATACTAATATACTAATATTCGAATATATTCTCGAAAGAATTATCTCGATATTTCGAATAAAGCTACATCCTCGGTAGAGAATAGAACACAGCGCATTCTCTTTAAGTGCAATACGTATTAATACAAAGAAAATATATTTAAATATCATTGATGATGAGTATCCCTTTCCATCGACTACATCTGCCATAAGAATTCTGGGAGGCTCCCAATATTAGTATTGACCCCGGCGACGGTAGGGGTGCCAGTTCTCCGAGATATAGTCTATTAGCCCAATAGGTTTAATTAGCGATGCATTGTACTGATAAGAGGATGTTCAAATGGGAGCGCCTACATCCAAACTTACTACGAAGTTTATAACGCTTAGCCATCAGTGGACACTCTTCCCTCCAGTGACCCCTTTCATTACCTAGACACCAAAATATTGTCAGTGAGCTATCTTGATGCATAGATATATCATACTGATAGATGGGTCTTCTTACATTCATAGCATTCGTCGCGGCATTTACAATAGGGTGCGATAACGCCGGTGCGCTTGCAAATAAAGCAATGTATCTGTCCGCGCTGAAGACACCCACATGCGGGAGCTTTAACGCCTAGACGCCCACAGCTAAAGCAATAAATCCGTTCTTCGTTGTCGCTACTGCCACTATCAGCCTCCTCTTCGTTGTTCCTAGAAGTTTCATCATCTACACAAACTTACCTCCTTTTTCGCCTCAAACTGCGTGGTACTTCAGAATTTAATGCTGCGGTTTTAGAATTCCCGATGGCTCTATTTTCGGGTACCCTCTCAGCAATCCCCTCTGTGGGTATCAGACTGACCAACTCCCTGGCGTATGCGGCTGCCATCTTTGCAGCATACGGTTGCCAGAATTTATTCTTATGTGAGTCAGCGTAGTCACAGATACCGCGGATAACGAGGCCGTTGAAGCAACTCATGAAACCGGCAGCCTCCATATCGTAGCATAGAATATTCGAACGAAATCTGGTGTTAATTTTGTCCCTTATTTCGCCGTCCCTTACGACCCAATTTCCCGATGCTATTGTCCCATAGTGGATAAGAACTCTGTCTCGAGGCTCCCGCGGCCGCCTGACGATTATTTTATGCAGCTGTTTACTACATATTCCATTGGTCATGCAAGTAACGCCGGTCTCATTCGGGATGACAAGTCCTGGATGGTGACAGTTTGCTGTGAAAAGATAATCTGGTCCAGCTTTCTGCCGCGTAAATTCTGGGAAGCCGTCAAGCCTAGAAGCATTTTCGGAAAAATTCGACTTCTCTTGAAGCCAATTTGCTCGAAGGATCGATACAGTGGATCGTAGGGCCTGTGATGAGACTTTGGAACACGCTGTACCCTCTAATCGTCCAAGTGGATGGATCTTCCCAAAATCATATTGCACTACCCCACCATATTCGCCGCTCGGGCTGCTTACCACTACGTCTCCAAGCCGTACGTCCTTCGGGCTCGGTACCCCCCCTCCCACACCAACTAATAACCAGTGTATGATTGCAGGAAACTGAAATTTCATGTCTGTGCACAGTTTGACGATTTCGATATTCCCAGGCTCACCTATCGGCAGGCAGGCAATTACAACATTGCATTCTCCAATGCGCCCAAGTATGCATCTGTACTTGTTGGTATCGCGGGGGAAGGAGATTGTTCGATGCTCGTCGTCGAGCATCCCCTGGGCGGCGGCAAGCTCGGTCGGGAGCGCGCACAACCACCCCACAGTGTAGATTTCGGCGCGGAAACCATTTATTTTTGCCATATTATAGTATATGCTAGCGTAGCGTTGTCCTTGTTAGCATATGGAATCTGTTAGAGATTTCACGAGATTGAGCTGATACGCCTTCCACAAATTCAACATTTGATCAGCCTCTTGTGCTGATCTATAGAAGAGGAAAGGGAGAGGCAGTGAGAGATGGGCGGCTTCATTTTGGGTAATACAGCTTGTACCAGAGCCAGCCCAGTGTATCGATTTTGCTCACCTCTCATCGCAGTCAATATACCATTTTGTAAATCTGTTATATAACAGGCGTGAGAGGTAGGCAAGTCAGGATATCAAAATCAAGATTGGTAGAACAGTCCTACATCAACCCTAATCGATCCCAAGATCTCGGGATCCTAGGAGAGGGGCCGATTCCAACTCCACCGGGAGTGATAATGAAACCAGATCAGACGTTAGAAAGCCGAGCTCGAGGCTGGTTCACGGGGCAAGAAACCCGGGCATTTGTGAAATTCGCTTCAGCAGTGTCTGTGTTCCTTGTATCGGCGCTATCGTATTTGTTGTTAAATAGTTATGCCTCAGATCGTCCTTTTTTTGCCAGCGGAAGGTGCAAAAGAAGAGTCGGCGATACAAAGACGATAATATACTAGAAATTTCAAAATAGAACATACCTAACGATATAGTCCGATATGTTGTCTGATCGTTATCTTTTATCCGTATTATATTGTGATGCCGTATATATTTTATCTTTACATACGTGCAAACTCGTAAGACTGTCGGGGGGGTTGAAAGTTGTAAGCTTGGGAACTGGTGAGAACTCCAGGCCGCCTGGAAATTTGACAGCCTGCGCGGATTTGAATCACTAGTATTAAGAGAGAGTAAATAAACATGGTCATATTAAGGATCAAACCAGGCGTGAGGTTGCGTGGTGCACAATGGCTCCATGGCTCCAAACGAAACGGAGCCTTTGGAGCCAAAATAAATACGGGACGATGGTTGTGAAGGACAATAGTATTTGGGTGGGCATGGGTCATGCCTCAGCCTAGCTGTGCCGCAAATTGCAAGGCCACGAAACCTTACATGATGGCAGGCAGAAAAAAGGCGGTGAGCATGCGTATTGATACCATTTAAGGCATGATTACTTAGATGTATTTGAGCTTGAGGATATGTTCCTATATCGTATCTGTACACGGACCTTTATCTGTGGTATAGTTCTGCTTGGGTGTAATCTCACTCTCTGTATCGGGAAGTGTTGATATGTTGTGTTTTGACCGCTTCACACACCATGGCCGCGGATCGTAGCATATGCCTGGTTAACTTCATTATGTTGGACGGTAGGAGTATAAATATATCGTAGGCTTTTAGCGAGCAGATTCTTCCTAGACTGGAGGATGGTAAGTACTTAAGTCTGAAAACAGGGTGAGATAATTCAGTCAACAACATCTTGTGCTCTGGAGGAACTTCGGTTCTTGTTTTTACAACCTTATATAAGTACTTAAGTATGTACCCTTGTGTTTTTGTTCATGATCCCCAGAATCCAATTACAATTGGTTTTTGCATCGATATCGCAGGTATCTAGATGCAAGGGCCTCTCCTTGATAGCCAATTATGAGGCTTGGTTAATGTAACATCCTCAAGGTCTTGGTGGTAAGGCGTAGAAGAACGCCTGGCGGGGATCCCGGTATTAATATCACGTTTGTTCTCAGCTCAATTCAGCCGTATATACGTACATGTAAGTACGTATCGACGCACCACAATAATTATATAATCTTTTGTTGGATCCAATTATATGGTCTTGCGCCCCGACGAAACCCAGGCCCGAGGCAAAAGAATCCTGTGATATTAATAATTTGTCACATCCCGACCTGCTTTTCGAGTGGAATTCGTATGCGTAAAACGTATGTAGGCCAAATACCCATGTAACTTTTCATGCCGCCTATTGTTTGCCTCGTAAAACCAACCCTCCTTGCTGTTTTTTGGAGAGATAATATGTATATATCGTTTTGTGCGGCTTCTATATTATAACAATTATATAGTTTTTAATATCAAGATTAAAATTTTTTCTTAAATTGCAGGCTTGCCAGCACTCGTGTATATCTCAAAAAGTAATTGCGTTAGTCAAGTCAGACCAGTATCAGAATAATATCTCATATGCCGGCCTTCGAATTCTTTACAAAAATAAAAAATTCTTTAGAAATGCAAGGCAAGAATAAAAAGCAAGCTGCTCAGACGAGTACAGTCGCTGTACCTGAGAAGCAGCAGTCGCAGCTACCACCAGGGCAGAGCCTCTTCGATGTGTTCCCGCAAGAAATAATTATCGCGATAATTGAACATATGCCAGTGAGGGACCGGGATAATTTCTCAAAATGTTCATCGCTTTGTTACAAATTGGCTTCTCCGCTTCGAAGAAGCCTGGTGTTTGCACCGGATTCTATTAAGAGGTTCCAGGATGGTGGTGTTTGCCAGCATTTTCGTGAACTTATTCAGTAAGCTCTCAAATCTCTCTAAAATAAGCTTATCATGGAAAGGACGTATATGAAAAAATGGATTTCGTAACAATATATATTTTACAACAGATCTATCAGAATTGGAGACTTCTGGCTTAAAGATATCAGACAGATGCCTCGTGCGAACGAAATCGATGAAGGCTTCCGAGACATCGACATGGACTTTGATGCTCTCATAACCAAAGTTCGTATCTCCACTGCCGCTTTGAGCTTCTTTCCAAACGCCCAAGCACTATATATCTCATACACTGCGCCCTTCAACTGCGAGTTTAATATATATACCGCCATACTCCGCTCTATGATCGGCCTACCCATCTGCGATAGCCTCCAGCGTCTGGAGTTCCAGATCTCTCGTGAGCGGAACATTCGCAAATTGACCCACTACTGGTGCGCGGACGATTGGATTCCACCGACCGAACCGTCCTATCGGGATTTTTTCTCCAAGCTCTCTCCCGAAAACCAAGAATTCATGGGAAAAGAACAAACAAATTTTACAATTAACGAATCCATCGCCGAAATCGTACCAAATCTACCGGGACTAACGGAGGTGAGAATAGTAGCCCACAATATGCCGTCCCCGATACATCAATTCGGAGACACAAGCTTCGAAAAAACAGCGTTTTATTATCTGCCCTTGATATTCGCTCCGAAGCTGGAAAAGCTTCGCGTCGAAACAGAACGTTGTCAAAGCCAGGCTTACGGAGGAAAGGGTTGGTTTGATCACAGAATACTCGACGATGTCTTCACAAGAATTAAAGATCTCAGAATTATCAGCAATTCTTTGGAGAAAGCCGATATCGGAAGATTAGTTGACCGGTTTCCATCTCTACGACGCTTAGATTATCAAACTATCCAACATGTGCCTCTATATTTGGCCATTGAAGATTACGCTCCAGTTGGGAAGTTGGAAGATTTGGAATATGTGAAGCTGCCGTGGCCGTGCCATCGTAAGTCCGGGTCAATATCAGCTGAAATCGTGAAAAAATGGCTGAGCAGGATGGTCAATTGCGGGTTTGACCGTCTTCAGACGTTAGAACTTTCGGGGAGCAGGTATAGTTCGGCTAAAAATGAAAGAACTGGTATTGATCTCTGGATTTCGGTTCAGAGGGATGGCAATAGGTGTACATTGGATACATGGGGAGCAATAACCAAAGCAGAATACAGCGATGACAAAGGTCGTTATTAGGAGTGGTTAATGTGATTCTCGTTGGAACGCCTAATACACGTACGGATTTATCATTTATCATTTTGTTATAATATCTCTGATCTGAAGTCGTTAGGGGGACTTTATGTTTAGATCCAATTGACGCTCCACGCTGGCGTGCGAGAGCTTGTAAAGTTCTAGGTTGAGCTTAAGACCTCACACCCAGCTTCAAGATAGGCTGGATGTCTTTGTTCCGGATAACTCTCAATCTGCGGTCAATAAGTTCAAAATTGTATGCCAGTACAGCATGTCACCCATTTCTGTACCCTGCAATCCTCTCTCCGTTATGCCTCGGGTCCACCCGCCGGAAAAAGTGGATTACCCAAAGGTTGTTTCCATTATAGTCGATAATGATGCTACTGGGCTTTCCATTAATCCAAGAAACTCCGATACTATGCAATTCATTAATCTTCTGGCGTAGCTGTGCTCCCCACCTGTCTATCAAATGCTCAGGAACCGCGGTGGCCTTGACTTCTTCGATGCTCCTCCCGGGGACCCATTTACGAAACTATTGTTACAAAAAATTCCTTCCCAGCATCAATTATTTCCGCTACAACTTCAAGATTCTCGTTTTCGGTAAGCTGGGATGCGGAATTCTGAGAAAATTTATCAATGAGACGGTCCTCTGCGGAAACATCATCGAAACGAATCTTCATGATCCCTGAGACAGTCGTGGAGACAAGCGATACAGAAATACGCTGGCGGTTGTAGTAGAAGACGATATTTGCAGAGCCGCCTGTGAGGACCTGGACTTTCTCGAGCCGAATCTCGGGCTGGATTGTCGACGTCGACATGTCTCAGTTGTGGGTTTTGCGTCCCGCTTACTTTAATATGGGAAGAAGAGAATAAAGGATGAATGAGTAGACCGAGGCTTCTCTCCTGAATTACAGTATAGAAAATTTGGTGATTAATATAATTACATTCCAATTATAATTCAGTCAGCGATTGATACGGCTCGATCGATATATATATATAAGGGCTTTTGCCGTAGACGAGACAAATAAATTTACAACAGATGTAAATGTGTTGCTTGAGTGGCTGCACGAACTCGGAATTTGCGAGGCTGCATGAGACCAAGCCGCTTGGTGTCAGCAATGTCAGCCAACATCACCACTGGACTTTGAGTCCATCGAGATCCATTCTCTTTGGGTTGAAGACTTTTCTTGCTTATCTTCTCCCACCAAGTTTCTTACCTAAATATTCGCAATGAAGCCCACTCACTCTGGGAAGGGTATACTCGATGTATTCCCAATCGAAATAATCATCCTGGTTGCTCAGCACATGACACAAATTACCAAAAATAACTTCTCTCGATGTTCGGCGCTTTGCTACCAGGTTTGCTTCCCGCTGCGGCTCAAGCCGCAGGTGGCGCTGACGCCAGATTCAATCTCGTTGTTCAAAGACGGCGGTATCTGTGCGCCAATTCGCAGATATATCCGGTATCTTAATGCACCCTGATGCTTTAATTCAAAAGTATAACTACCAGGAGCTTACTAACTCCTGCTGCAGGATAATACGCTGTGAAATCCCGCATGTTTTGGATGAGGGGGTCCCGAAGATGGGCCAAACCTGGAACTCCCTAAACCAGAGCTTCGAAGACTTCATCACCGACATCAGGAATTTAACATCATTTTTGGGTTTCTTCCCGAACATACACGAACTCTATGTGGTCTACCACGTACCCCTCGCTTGCGAGTTCAACGTATACGCCGCAATTCTTAGGAGCATCTGTGATGCTGGGTATCCAATTCGTGACACTCTTCAGCTTCTTAACATACAGATCTTCAAGGACCCGGCACCAAACATTGATGGGCCGATTGCATCCCTACTCCGCGCTCTCATAACTGCAATGTGGTGGCTCTTCTCCTGGAGCGAAAGTACCGCGTTACCAGCTCCGGTTTCGTACCGAGATCTTTATTCAACGTTATCCAGAAGGAACAAAGCATTCCTGGGGAAAGAGATAGACGCCGACAAGCTGAGAGAGTTTGGACCGAAACTTTCATCACTGGAGACCGCTACTGTATCGGGACAACAATTGGTGACGGCATTAGACGATGACCACGTTGGAATCTTTGAGAGGTCGAGGATCTACTACGCCTCACTTGCGTCTGCTCCGAAATTGGATACCTTCTATGTAACGAATAAGCTTACACGGGAATACCAGGACAGAGTCGAAGCTATCCAGGCGGATCAGTCGAACGAGCTACTTGGTGCCGATTGGGAACCCCCTGATTGTTCGGCGTTGGTCGAACATCTGAGTATCGAACACATGCGGTGGGATGGACCAGTCGAATGGATCCCAGACCCACGCGACTCATCGTATTATGGTTACATAGACTGCAATACCCAGGTATCCTCTGCTGAGAGCTCGGAATTCAAGACCCAGCCCAAGAGAAGTGACGATTTAGGCGATCACAAATGCGAGAAATTGGGTAGATCTGTTTCTCCATGGCAGCTGAAGATATGGATGGACGACTTGATAACGAGAGAAGTGGGGCGTATTCGGGCCATTGAGTATAGAGGGTGGAGCCATCGGGGTTCGTGGAGCCAAGTAGACAGTGGGAACTATGTTACCCACTACAAGGTGGAACGGGATCGAGAAGGGGTTGAGTTAACAGTAAAGGCCGCGATCCGAGAGCCCCCATATGAGTCTCGGATGCGTAATACTGATCCTAACTACATCGAGAACCCGGCGGCGTATATATGCCGTGTCGCCATCATATTTGGTTTGATTGTGGCGGTAAGTAAGCTTATAAGCATCCGGTTGGAGACCTACTTCATGGTTTGATCACAGGCACTGTGGAGCGCTGAGCTACCAACTCGAAGTTTTAAGAGAACCTAAGTGTGGTTTTCCATATAATACTGCCTAAAAAGTATTAAGAGATCCCAAGTTGAAGTGAAAATAGCCTGAGAGTATATTTCAATAAACGAAATCAAATTGTTGTATATTTTTTATTTTGCCTGAAACAATCGTAGAGAATCAACAAATTGCTCGTCAATGTTCTGGACAGGCGCGTGATAGACGAGGCGGGGAGGTGCTGAGTATCCTTATGATATATGAAACACCATCCAAACATTCGATCTCAACCTCTTTGACTAAACTAGGATCAGTACAGGGATACTATACAAAGTAACACCACTTGGCCCGCCGATATCGAGACGAATGAACACTGTATTTGACGACGCGATGTTATCAATTCATCATTGCTGGAGACACCATTGATAACCTGGGACGCTATTCCACGTGCACGCCAACCATGCTCCACGAGCTCTTCCTCATCCTCGCCGGGCACTCATCCCCGCTCTTCACCCCAGAGCTTCCCGACAACTTCCCGCTTGTTTCTCCGTCCGAAAGAGCACTTCTAAACGATCTCGCAAGTATCGGCATCCTCCATCGCCGAATCCGCTACTCCTGCGAATTAATCACCACCCACCACCCCTCCACAATCGCCCGCGCCGTCGCATGCGGAATCACCAACCATCTCGAAAAGTTCCGAGCACAGGTCACCGATACCGAGAAGCTTATCCTAAATCACGATGACTTATTTGTCGGAGCATACAATATCGTCCCTTTGGCCAAGATCGTGGCATTATTCTCCGGATGGAGGAGGGTGCTCGAATACATGGAAGGACTAACGAAACTGATGCTCTTCGGTGGATCTGCTGGACTTCGCACGCAACAAACGGAGGATGACGAAGAGGAGGAAGAAGACATAGGAGATGAAGTAGAGGACATTGAAGACGATGACGCATCCGATATTCTCACCCAACGGGGGGTGAAAGGCGCCAAGATCATTGATAAATTGCGGGAGGATATGCATACGGGATACCCATCTATTGAGGAGCTGGTCATCGAACTTCTAACCACAGCAGAACTGGCATGGCTGCGGCAGGTTTCTACATGGGTGCTTTACGGGCGACTGCCGACCTTTGGAGCCTCAGATTTTATGATCAGAGAGATGGCTACGGGTGAAGAAGAAGACCAAGCGGACGACGATGTGGAGGAGACAATGTTATCGATGGATTTCGCGCTATCAAGGAGTAATGTTCCCAAGTTTGTGACCCCACAAACCGCGAGCTCGATATTATTCGTGGGAAGGGCGCTGCATCAGATCCGACGGAAAGGTGGATTGATAAAAGCCGGGTCCAAAGCTGCTACAACAGTCACATCGGAGAAGGCGCTATTGCAGGAGCATTTGACTATTTTGCAAGATCTCAAGACACCACTCAGCCCGGCTTTATTCCAAGCCGCGATAAGCATGATTCGGGACTCGTTATCGATGAATACCTTACAGCTGCTCTTGCCGACCGAACAAATATTGGATGTTCTTCATATACTGCGAGAGTTCTACCTCCTCGGCCGGGGAGAGTTTGCGATTGGACTAGTCGAACAAGCCGAGGAGAGCATTCGTAAACGTCTCACCCGACCCGCATTATTCAAATCGAAGACGGGTACTTCTCTAGGAACCATTACGGTCAAAGATGGAGAGGTTGGTAATGTCCTCAAACGGACCTGGGCTGCTTTGTACCTTCGCCAAGCGGAGGAGGAACACGACGACAGGTTGGATCGAGCGAGGGAGGTGCTTTTTATGACCTTACAAAGCAAAGATGGGGGTACCGCAGGGTACACACCGGGGACAGCACCGATCAAAGTCCCACTGATCGTGAAGAATCTAGACAAGACTGCTTTCGGGGATTTATTGCTCGGGGTTCCGATCAGTCTGGGGTTCAATCTAACCTGGCCTCTGGAGTTGTTTCTGACCCCACAGGATCTGGAGATCTACCAGTTTCTGTTTCATTATTTGCTTTCGATCCGACGGGCACAGATGAAACTACAGGCTCTATGGCAGGCAAGGAGAAATACTACCGTACAGGGTATCACCACAAGGCGCAACAAAGACGAGTTGAAGAGAAAGAGGCAGATTTTGGTGAAGAGGGAGAAGAGCCAGAGGCTCGCCTGGGCAACAGCGAATCTCTGTATATTTTTTCTAGAGAGTCTGGGTATTTACTTCCAGGGAAACGTGGTTGATTCCGGGTTTGGGGAACTAGAGGGCTTGGTTGGAATTAGACAAGCTGCGGTCGCGGGAGCGGATACGGCGATGCCTGGGAGTCCAGTTACGGGGAAGTTTGGGTCCTTTGGAAAGAGAGGAGGCCATATGGGATCTGTTTCTTCTCGACCGAAGACACCACAAAGTCCTCGAACGCCGATATTTCAGGCATTTGTCAGCCCGGTTAGGTCAAGGTTTGCGCCTCAAGGGTCACCGAAGGGAGCGAATGACGGGACATCGAGAAGACCGGGAACACCCGGAACGCCCAGGATAGGAGCCGAAGTCGAGGATGAGAAGAAGGTTACGAACCCGGAGACTCTGACGTTGGCTCATCAGCGGTATCTACGGTATATTTGCCAGCAAACATTTATCACGGATACGATATTTACGAACCGTCTGAGAACGCTGTTGGAAATGTGTGAGATACTCGTTACACATGTGACGGGGCTGATCAGGGCCAATGAGATCTTGGACCTGGTGGATATGGATGATAGCATGGATATGGATAATCAACTAGACCAGTTGAACAGGACTTGTGGGGAGATACGGGGGGTTGTGGGGGGACTTGTGAGGAGGTTGCACGACATGGATGAAGAGAGGGATAGATTTGAAGTTCCGAGGAAAGGGCGGAAGAAGGAACAGAACAAGAAGGAAGGGGACAGTCTTCGGGCTGGAGGAGCAGCAGCAGGACCAGGAGGATTTTTCGAGGGAACTGGGATAGACAAGCTGCTGATGAAGCTCGACTTTGCGACGTTGAACCTAGGAATGGAGTAGACGATACATGTTTATATCCAGATACCTCGATGTCGCCAGTGGGATATCTTGTCCACTACTGACAATCAGTCAGCCGAGCACGAAATCTTGTACAATACGGCAGAAGCAAATGCATTCTTCTAAGATCAAGGGTGACCATCCATGATTCCCCATTCCTTGTCTCGATATCTTCACCGTAGAACGCAGCACCTGGTCTAGAATTTTAGATTCGACTACTTTGTGTTGCACAGAAGCTGCCATGGTGTTGAGCACTACGCATTTTACATTTATTTGATTCTGTTGCACAAACTCTTCACAAGCACAATTGACTCAAATTAACCGCCGGAAAAGCCATCATCGCTGACCTTCTGCAACAAAAGTTCACCTACACACCGTCGCTCGCTCGGAATCGCCATCGAGATACTCACCAGGCCTCGTCGAGAAGAGAAAAAGGCCATCTTCCTCGTACTATCCGTCCGCAATTGGGCCTCCTGCTGCTGCCTCGTCGGGTTCTGTTGATCGATACGGACATCACCCCGGTCAGCCACGTCGGCCTGCTGCAAACCTGCATCATCGCTCTCTCCCCGGCTGCTATCACGACCCAATCATACGTCAATTGAACCCGAACGGCCGTTCTCCTCAGAACAGAACATCGTACTCGTACTGTACCTTGCCTTCCAGCTGACCGTGGACCGTGGACCCGGGTTCCCGATTTCTCACGCCGGTTACGACGGACGGACATAAGCCCTTCTCCTCCTCCAATCCAGCCCGCATCGGAATCTCTCCACCCCTATTTTAGATTTGCAGCTTGGTGCTGCCCCCCGAAATCCATTCCCCGGCGTGCACCTTTTCGAAAAGATATTCAATTGGTCCATTGGACGGAACTGATAAGCGGACAAATCACACACGCTGTACCTGTACGACAGCGACGTGGTCGGCGAAAGAGAGAGACAAAGTGAGAAAGAGCGACCTCAAGCGTTCGAACATTCCATCTCGCTCGTCTCCGATTGATTGTCTGCATCCCATTACCCCCCCCCCACCTTATCTGCTGACCAAAAAGTACTTGCTCTCACTTCCCGAAGAGCCTGCTGCGACATTCAGCCAAAGCAAGCGCCCACCCCAATCTCCTCATTCTACCTGTCAGATCTGGTGGGACCTCCCTGCATATTACGAGACTGTCATTCGGCACATCCTTCTTTGTTTATTGAGATATCTGCTGTCTTTCTCTTCTAAACCTCATATTCCGGCTGGCAAGACTAATATACTACTCTTAGCCTAGCTGGGAAAACAGTGGGAGTAGGAAGACAGTCATAAGACACACACACTGCTAAGTTTCTGGCAGGAGCTTACTTGCATCATAAACAAGAGCGAGAGAGAAGAAGGAAGAAAAAGCAAAAGAGATATTGTGCTGCATACCCCTCACTTTCAATCGCGCGCAATGGCATCGAGACCAGGTCTCTCGCAGCGCAAGTCTACTTCGTCAGTTGCTCAGCTAGCCAAAAACAATGACAATGAAGACGGTGACGTAGAACCATCGACATCGCCCCCCAAACGACCATCCAAGCAGTTCGTGGTTCACTCACGCCATCATCGAGTGCCTTCCGGACGCAATCTGAAAAAACTGGCCGGCACCCGATCCCACGGTGACCTGGTCGCACTAGCAGCCGCCGCTGCCCAGCAAGCAGCAGCACAGCAAGAAGCTTCAGCGAATCAAGGCTCGAAAGCGCATTCCACCTCGCCCGTCCCGCCTTGGGAGAGACTTAAGGAGAAGCAGAAGGAACCGCGACAGAGCGGCGGCCAGGAACTGAAGAAACGATCCAAATCAAATCCAAAACGATCTCTCAGCACGCCGAACGCGAACCTTAGGAAGGCCACCTTTGAATTTGCCAGCGCCCCGGGAAGTTTTGACGATACAGCCGATCAACTGGCACAAGCCGAACTCGCGGACGCCATGAACCAAGACGCCGCCAAGAATGCATATATGGGGGGCCAGTCGAAACCCGTAACTCCGACGCAAGCTGACGTTCCCGACATATCACGACGTGCACGAACAGATGAGACGCCATCAAATTTCCCAGCTAGTGACGTGCCATCCGCAGCCGAAGAAAAGCAACGGGACGCACCGGCAGCCGATTACCGAAGATCTGCATCTTCAGGTCACATTAAATTCACGCCAACGCCGGCAAAGTCTGCACCTGCAACAGCAGTCACATCAACCCTGGCCAATGGCAGCCGGATCGAGACAATTAGCGGCATCACCGATAGCGCTGCTACGACCAAAGTAAACACTCCTGCAACTCCCCAACCGATGTTGACTCCAAAGTCTGAAAATCAAAAGCATCCTCGACCGTCTCCGCCTTTCCATACGACAAACCATCCGACGGTTGTTCCTCCTCAGGTCTCCACTATCACTGCTACCACCCATAACGAAGGTCGACGAAGCATGTCATCGGTATCAAGTGGGCCGGCGCCCCAACCCGTCACATCCAGGTTCATTAGTACCTCCTCATCTCCAAGCGGTGCGCTTTCATCCCCTTCGTCGGTTCGTGAGACGCCTATGAAAAATCGTTCTTCAATCTCTTTCGAATCTCCACCGACACCACATGCCACACCACCATCACAAGCACCCATCTCAACCCTCAACCACGACGCTATCCTTAGAAAACCTGGCAGCACCATCGGTGCTGGCAAGCCCCTGCCCAACCGCACCCAAACAAAGCTATTACTCCAAAGACAGAGCTCACAAGCTGAGTGGGAACAAGAGAAACAGATTCAGCTCCAGAACGGGCAGCTGTATTATCACAGTCACTCCAGGAGGGGGAGTATGAATGTCGATGCGAGCCCTGGAGGAGGAAGCGCCGCGGCGGCACCGCCAATGAAGTTACCCAGGGAGGCAATGAGAGAGGTGGAAAGGATCAATCGGGAATATGCGAACGTGAGAAGATTTGTCAGTCCCGTTGGAGAGTCAGTTGTTAGGCTGAAGGGGTATATGAAGAGCAATCGGATCCCGAATCAACAGCAGGGCAGGAGGAGCTTGGAGCGGGATGGGAGCGGGCCGGGAAGCTTGGGGCTGAGCCAAAGTCTTGGTGCAAATGTTGAAGGGAGAGCTTCAAAGGCGATGGTTGGGGTTAGTGGCCACGGAAGCAAGGATGATTCCGGTGTCGTGGGTAGAAACCCCGGTGGTATGGATGAGGCGAAGATCCGAGAGCTATTGATGCATGTTTGGAATAGGGATGAGCCTGGTGGCAACAATCTGAGCTCAAGCCATTGAGCTAAGATTGCTGGGATTATGAGGCAATAGCTGCCTACTTAGGTATGTATTGCTAGTCTACTGTAGACTGTGAGCGGCCTGCATTACGCGGGCGCTCAGTGACGACCTTTTGCTTCTTTCCCCTTCGTTGGTGATGACCTAGCAGTTGACATTCAAGATGAGGCCCGTTTTTCCTTAATATCTAATCCTTTGTAACTCTTCTGTCTTTTGTTATTGTCTCTGTGTTTTAGTTTTAGCGGTGGGGATTGTTTTTCTGCTTTTGCGAGGCGTGGTGAGGTGTTCGAGTTTTGAGAAGTTGACTCCCAGGAGGCTCCTTTTGCTTGTTGATGACAATTTTACCAAAGTTAAAGGAGCCTTTCCCCCCTTCTTTCTTTTCCTTGATATCTCGTTTGATCTCCTTTTTACGATCTACTTTCTTTAAGTTCTACCCATTACTGACCCTTTGGTTTTTATGCCTTTGATTGGAGAAAAAACAAAACAAAATGTATCTATAGACAGGTGTATTTCTTTTTCTTTTGCGAAACTAGTTAGAGCATTTAATGAAGTCTATGACCTGATTGCCGTATTTAATATTTTGCTACATCATATGTTGTATTCGGAGTTCAGGTACCTATATGATTGTTTAAAGATAGATGGAACGGCTGATCCAGCGAAGTGCTGAATTCCCCCAACCATGCATGAGATACTGTTGAACATGATGATATTAGTGTAGAAAGCTGAGGCCGACGAAGCTGCGATCTATGGTTAGTTAAAGTGATACTCTGCTGTACATCGAATTCGCATTTGACACAATTTGTAGGCTTGAAGCTTGCTTAGCAGTATCATTATGAACATAGTCATCGACAGAAGTCACGCGAAGAGATCGTGGACTGCACGTCAGCCAGGTGGTATGGATTTATCCCATGGTGGTTGGGCATGATATTGCCGCATTTAGAGATAGCCAACGACGGGTGCGGCGGGTCTCTGTGTTGTGCGTGTGGTGCGGCATCCGGCCACGGCTCTTTTAAGTCTGGAGTTACCAGCGACATGGCAAGGTTGGCCTGTCTACCGCGCGAGCACGCTCTGGAACGCCCTTCCCCAAGGCCTCCCTCGCCGAACGGCCGGATACCCGCTTTTCGTCCCAAACAAGCCGAAAACTTCAGACATATCGAACCCCTCTCTAATACACTGTCCCTCCCTCCCCGCCATCTTTCCCCCGCCACGGTCTGTCTGGATGTCAGAAGAGCAACCTGCCCCACCATGCACCAGAGCTATTGTCGCACTGCTAGATCTTCGATAAGTAGGCCAAAGACAACATAAATGGATGTCGATTGGCGGGAGGTGAGCTCCTAGAGTTTTGATGGTTCCGGAGATGGAAATTCTTCTGGAGTCCTAAATGTAGATCGACTGCTAATGTCCTGGGGTAAATGCCCGTTTAGGTGTCCCGCGTCGCCATACCAGGCGCTATTGCCCATGCACCTCCCACGCCGCTTACTGCTCTCTCCTTCGATGTACACCAGGACTTAATTTGGACCGGAAATGACTATGTGGGTTTTTGTCTGATTGACAGGAATATAGAGGATTAGCCGGGAGGTCTTCGGGGAACTAAAGCAGGGATGATGATAGGGCCGGGTCACGTCATACTACGGATCGGAGCTTCAACGGTACACGAGCTATAGAGGACACGATGAGGGCCCTGTCCGGAACTTCTTGTTCAGCGATAGGGGTATTGTCAGCTTGGGGCCCAAGAGTCTTCATGTTAGTGCGAGAAGAGGGTTAGCGAAGGGACATATCACGTATGTTTGCGAGGCCGGTCAAATGTTCTTATGGTCACAAGAGACTGATTTGGTATAGGAGCGATCGTATGTTCGACCTGCGGTGCATGAGCTACACATCGAAGGGAACGTCGGAGGTTATAGCGGGTGGCATACAGCGGAGTCTTTTGACAATCAATATTGACCGTGGGACCGTTATTAATGAGGTATTTGCCAGTTAATAACCTCGATGCCATTGCGGCATGCTGATTTGGTACGGCAAAACAGCTACCCTCTGAAGACGATGTCATTGTTATGCGACGGGATCGGGTCATCTGCTGTGGAACTGCAAATGGCAGCGTCAATATCATTGACCCGAACTCCTTCAAGATAATTAAGACCATACGAGCACATGGAGCTGCTGTGTCCGATATCGACGCTCAAAACAATGTCCTTTTGACTTGTGGATATTCACCAAGGTAAACTATTCTCCGTCTTGAAAGGCTCGACGGTTGAAACTAAATGGGTCCAGGCAAACCGGCTTCGTACTTGATCCTCTTGTCAACATCTACGATCTTCGAACTTTCCGCTCCCTGCCTCCGGTTCCATTCCCAGCTGGCGCGGCTTTCTGTCGGATGCACCCGAAAATGTCTACCACTGGTATCGTCGCATCTCAAACCGGTCAGTTCCAAATCATCGATATTGCCAACCCCAATGTTGTAAATCTTCGCCAAGCGAATGTCGCAAACTATATATCATCTCTGGAACTCGCACCGTCTGGTGATGCACTCGCTCTTGCCGACGCGGATGCAATACTTCAGCTCTGGGGGAAACCGGATAAGATACGATTCACAGAGCTCTCGAATCCAGTCGAATGGCAATCTGTCCCTATGCCGCCCCCGAACGTTTCAGATATGAATGATTACAGTTCGTTGGCCTCAGTCGGTATTCCATACTATCGTGAACAGTTACTCTCGGCGTGGCCATCTCATATGGTTTTCGAGGTTGGAAAACCAGCCCCAAAGATCGATTCCGAAATCCTATCCAAGATGAAAATGCACGATTATGTTGGGTTTGCACCTTATCATAGACGCACACGGAGAAACCAGGTTGAAACCACAAAGGTACAGGAGAAACCGGGACAAGTCCTAGCCCCGAGGTTTCGAAGTGAGAAGGCCAGAGAAGGTGATTCTGACGATAAAATGGATACAACTGCACCCTGGAGCGCTGTAGAAGGTGATCGCTTACGGCCATTTGATGTTCCTGCGATGTATCACAAGGTGGAGATCAAGTACAGTAGGTTTGGCGTGGATGATTTTGATTTTGAGTAAGTCTTCCTTCGACCGAATGAAGATGTATTTGTGATGTTGATCGAGTATTGCAGATTCTACAACAAAACACGGTACTCTGGGCTGGAGACTCACATCACGAACTCCTACTCCAACCCGCTTCTTCAGCTCCTCAAGTTTACACCTATGATGAGGAACTACGCCCTGCATCATACTGCTAGAAATTGCCTATCGAAGACTTGCTTGCTGTGTGAGCTAGGATTCTTGTTTGATATGCTTGATAAAGCAAATGGTCAAAACTGCCAGGCTACGAATTTTTTGAGAACTTTCAGCTCGATTTCACAAGCTTCAGCGATGGGGCTTTTCGAAGAGGGAATGCCTCGAAGCAATCAGTCCCTCGCGGGCATGATTCAATCCTTGAATCGATTCTTGATGGAAAAACTTGCTACGGATTTCAAAGCATGCCCAATTGAAGGCCGTGACGAGCTAGAGTTAGAGAATGCACTCATAACCTCATCGATGACCTGCATCAAATGCTCCAATTGCGGAACCGAAACCATGCGACCAAGCAACAGTTTCGTCCGTGAACTCGCCTACCCAAAGAAAGCGAAGGCGCTAGGCAGCTTCAGCACGGTATTAAAACATAGCATAGAACGCGATGGACAAACCCGAGGCTGGTGCGACAAGTGCCGTCGATACCTCTCTTTGACGACGAAGAAAGTGGTGCACGATGTACAACCTGAGGTGTTGATGTTCAATGCGGCGGTGGGGTCACCGGAATCGAAGCTTTACTGGGCGGAGAAGAACTGGCTCCCGCGAGAGATTGGGGTGGTAGTGCAAGACAAGAAGTTTTTGTGCTATCAAGGGCCGGAACTTAATAAGATTAAGGAAAGGAATCCCAATATCGTGGTATATGAGCTCGTTGGTCTGGTAGCCGAGATTACAGGTGATCACGATACGGCGCCGCATCTAGTTGGGTTGATTGATGGTGAGTTTGCCATACTATCTGATTGAGGCGAAGATTGTAAAAGGTACTAAAGGGCCATTTAGTTTCGTTTACGGATCCCGGCGAAAGGAAGGAGAGTAATTGGCATCTTTTTAACGACTTTTTAGTCAGGCCAGTGTCACAAGAAGAGGCCATGAATTTCGCGCCGTCTTGGAAGCTGCCCTCGATATTGTGCTTCCAACAGAAATCGAAGGGCAATATCGTCGACAACTCTTGGATGAACAACATTGACACAAGCCTCTTATTTAAGGATCTGCCTGCAGTGTAAGTTACTCTTAACATAATCTTTTCGCCTTTTAGTTAGTAATGTTCTAACTTTTCTATAGCCCGGTGAATAAGAATTGTCAACCCCTGTCCATCGAGGAAAGCCCCGTCCCGGGAACAGTCGTTGCTATTGACGCTGAATTTGTGGCTTTGCAGAAAGAAGAGATCGAAGTCAAAGCAGACGGTACCCGAGAGACAATAAGGCCTAGTCGTCTGAGTTTGGCAAGGGTATCAGTTCTGAGAGGTAACGGCGAGGCTGAAGGCGTGCCGTTTATTGACGATTATATCCATACCAAGGAACCGGTCGTGGATTATTTGACCTTATTCTCAGGAATTGAGCCTGGTGACCTAGACCCCATGCTATCGAAACATGCACTGGTTTCTTTGAAGGTGGCTTATAAAAAGCTGTGGATATTGCTAAACCTTGGGTGCATATTTGTGGGCCATGGGTTGTTGAAGGATTTTCGTATCATCAGTAAGCTCTTAATATCCTCACAGAACAGTATTTCAAGACAGGCAAAGTTCCTAATCCAATCAAACAGACATCCACGTGCCCCGAGAACAAGTCATCGACACGGTAGACATCTACTTCAAGAAAGTGCGCCAACGCAAACTCTCTCTCCGCTTCTTAGCATACTACTTTCTTCGCCAGAACATACAAACGGGCAACCACGATTCCGTCGAAGACGCCAACACCGCCCTTAGACTTTACAAAAAGTACCTAGAATTCGAAGACGCAGGGATATTCGAACAGATGCTGAACAACGTCTACCAAGACGGGAAACTGACGAATTTTAAACCACCTGGGGAGAACGAAGCCGCGTTGGCAGCGATGCAGGCTGAGACTAAGGCTGCTACTACAACTAGTGTTAGTGCCACTACTACTACTACTACTACTACTACTGCTACTGCTACGACTACGAATACGAATACGGCTACTAGTGTTTCGTCGGCTGCGGTTACCCCAGCAATGGTTCCGATGAATACATCTGGTATCGGAGGGTTTGGGTTGGACGGAACGAGTAGCAGGCCGATTACACCGCTAGACGCGGGGATAAGTATAGGTAACATCATGGGCATTGGTGGAATAAGTAGGGTATCCAGTCCACCAGCAATAGCGAGGAGCGCGATATCACCGTTTAAACCACAATTACAGCTTCAACCGCAGCAGTTAATGTCGCAACCGCCGCCGCCGCAACCGGTGTTTCAACCACCGCCTCAACAGCAGCAGCAACCGCACCACAGAATTCATCAACTTGGGCATATGGGACAGCAGCAGCAGCAGCAGCAGCAACAACAGCAGCAACAGCAACAGCAACAGCAACAGCAGCAGCAGCAGCAGCAGCAGGCCCATCAACCGCAGCAGACGATGCAGCATAGGAGCTTCGCGAAAGTTATGGCTTCACCGCCGCCACCGCCACCGCCGCAACAGCAGAAGAGGAATATGCAGGGGAGATGGAGGTAGGATTATTTAATAATCCTGTGATCATTGAGGATATCTTCTTGTCTTTCTTTTCATTCTTTTTTTCCTTTTCTCTTCTTCTTTAGTATGGGATGCTGTAAATGTAGCGACTATCTAGTTCTCATTGCCTTTTTTTTCTTTCTTAATGTGCATTCTCTTTTTAGCAGTCCAAAAGAAGAAATTTGAAAAAACAGATTAAACAAATTAGATATCATAACAGTTTGTCAAGAACTCACCGCATAGGTCGATGGGATTATAATATCAAGATAGGTAAGTGATATCTCAGGATTTATATTTGAATTGAGAGCCATATGCATGAAAGGAGACAGAGAAGATCTGTAGAGCGGCATGCATGCACCCATGATATTACCGCAGTATATTTTACGAGACGACAGGTGCAAGCCCGTAATCATGCGCACAAATCCAGAAAAGGCAGTCACGGTTAAATTATAAGAGTCATTGAAGTTTTAACGCTTCGTTTACACGGAATACCAGATTCCCAATTAAAAAGACTTCAGGATTTGTCCCCATAGTGTATTTTGCTTTCTGAGCCCCGATCATGATCAAGTAAGCGGCGAACAAGAAGTAATATACATATTTGTAATGTGTCTTTTTTTTTTCCTTTATGGATGGAATCAAAAAGGTATTGGGGGGTTTCCCAATACAAAAGGTAGCCTCGATTTCAAGTAATTAATTCCAGAGGCAGTTCCCGCGGTTCCAATCAGAGAATCAAAAGCAGAAGGCATATGTTATTCAGTCCACCAAAAACTGCGCCTGCAGTTTCCAAGTTATATCCAGTCCCAGCCCAGTGGATCCTTCGGACCCTTTACCGCAAGATTATGCGAATTTAGTCACCACCCTTCTCCTTCTTCTTCTTGCCAGCTGGTGCACCTCCCTGACTGCTAACAGCTACTCTTATGACTGGGTGACCGAGATCTTCCTCGTCAACGTAGAAACCGGCAAGGTATGGTTCCATCAATTCGTCGTCAGCTCGCTTCTTGTTGTGCTTGTAGACTCTGTACCACACCGGCAAGAAACGTTGGTTAGCCATCATGCTAGAATGAGAATGGCCTCCTTTCAGAGAATTGAAGTGCGGGGTATATCGGCATGGGTGTGGAGACAAGGATCTCATATCGGGCCAAGCTGGTGAGCAAAAACCGGCTTTTTCGGATAGAGTCAGGCAATCCATTTCTGCCGTCTTCATAGGCACGCTAAGAACGTATGCAGACATTCCCTTGACGGATTGGTTGGTTCTCGTGCAACGTTTGCCGTTGCAAGGGGGTTGGTTGGTGGTGTGATGGTGTGGTGACAAACATGAGGAATCGTTCGAAGCGAATCGATTGGGAGTGGAGCGGGATATTTTGGTTAGAACTTACGCATCGAAAGCATCCTGGAAAGTGACGCCCTTGAGATTTCTCGCGGTGATTGTCAGACCAGTTTGAGGGAAGAGGAGATCGATTTTCTTGAGCGGTGGAGTGGTGAAGAGCTTCTTGAGCAGGGCTTCCTCGGGGAACTCTTTCGGGCTTGTGTTCATTTTCCTATTGCGGACGACGGTTGTTATTAAATGCGTTGTTGTTGGTGTTGTTTCGGCACGAAGGAGGACGGGTGAGGCAAGTTCCCGAAAAGCAGCCGGGCGATGATATCATGATCGGGTGACAGCCTTCCGAGGGCAGTGGGCATTTGAAGGGAGCCCCATCGGAGGGAGCATTTGCTTACCAGTTGATTTTGGCGGCTTCCTTGACCATCTTGAGTTCAACCTTGGGGTCCAGAGCCTCTAAGAGGGTGTTAGTATACGCATATCATCTTTTGAATCTTCAATCGTGTCGATATCACAACATGGGATGGATATGTATGTGCGTCGTGACCGTGATCATGGGGATATTACGGACAAGACACGGCGGTTATACAGTGGCGGGAAATAGCGGGGAAGACCTACCGAATTCCGATGCTGATAGAAGGCCAGCTGCAGCAGGCTTGCTCGAGCTCTGTCTGCGGGCTTTGGCGGCGGATCCGGAAGCTTCACCTTTTGTTACGTCGGCGGACATTGTGGATATGTAGTTGAAGTTTAAGTTAACGGGGAAAGGGGAGGAGTAGTAGTCAACTAAGTTAACTATTGAAGCGGCGACTTGACGAGTAGAGAGAAACCGGAATTGAGTAAGAAGACCGTGAAACAAATATCAGAAGGACGGCAATGATGATTATGGAGGAGGAGGATGAAGGAGGAGGAATCAAAGGAGAGGCAGTGAGGGGTAGCTCGCAGCTATTTAAACGGATCTTATACGCCGAGCAAGTACGTTACCGTTACTTAATTACTCGGACATTGTGCGGTTCCCAGGCCACATGATTGAGAACCCAAAAGTACCGCGACTAACAGGCCACTCGATCCACTCGTCCTCAGAACCGCAACTGGAACTGGAAATGGAACTGGAACTGGCCGGATCCAGCGAGGGGGCGGCGTAACCTTGGCCTGGTGATCGAGAACCAAACCTTACATGGAGTCCGGCGCTGATTCGTTACATGCTAATGCTATGTTATGGGGCACGTTGGGGTTATGCACAAAACGGCGCAACTTAGCTTAGGCTGTATCCTCTATGCCGTGTCTTGTGCAGCATCTCATATCAGTCGTGTATGCAGACATGCACTTCCTCGAGTACTTGGGGAAGAGGATTTGCATGAGGAGGCAACTGGGGCCTCCTGGCTTAATGGGTATCTTATCGGCATGGCTTTGCATTCTTCTATAGCATGACGAAGTATCTCCCTCAACGGTTAAAATGGACTAAGTCGAGTCCCACACCGATTCGATCGAATCGAATCAGGCCGCGAAACCACGAAACTTTCAACACGATGAATATACATTGACATTTGAGTGTATCTTCCTTTTCTATAATCCTAACAGAACCGCAGAAATACATTGTTTTTCAGCTCCTCATTTTTCGTCACAATATGTATATGTTCTGCTGGTCAAGGAGATACGATACCCACGCGACTCAGCTGAGGGACCCCGGCTAACGTCACTTCAAACGGGAATGGGCAAATGCGGGGTACTCTGCGCACTAAACCGCAATGGATTGCCGGCTTCCATTCTCACTGGTCAGTGCAGAATCCGGGGAAATTTAACTTAACAAACACCACGCCCGGCCTGCTGCCATTGGCGACAACGCCAAACTTCCAACATCTTCGCTGCTTTCTGGTTAGAAGCCAACAGTGCTGACATTCAGCATCAATTTATTGCGAATTGGATGAAAGGTACAACTGTTGTGCTGGGAATTTGAGTAGAGAAATGAGGTATATAGAGTACAGGGTATTTTCGTATCAAATTCTACAAATCAGCCACTTCAAGGAATTTCAAAACCAGAAAACGCCCGCCCAAAAATGCTACCCAGCTGAGGTCTTCCAACAGGCCGTAAATGTAGTTTAAAACGCTATATCACGCTGAGATTTCTGATAAATCAAAGGTAAGGTATCATTCAACTGAAAGGGAAAAATCTAATCGGACGTCCATCCTGCGTCTTCATATTCAAAATCATCTCCGATATCGTCGCCCTGGTCGTCTGCCATGGGTTTATCTTCACCATCGTCAGGGAGTAAACTCGAAGGGGACTGTTCATTATTTTGTTGTGCATCGGCTTCTTCAATTATGAATCCACCTCCGAGACCGTCCGTACTGTCTCTCTTTCTCTTTCCGGTGTGAGTTGATATTGTGTGTGCTTCATGCTCTTCGTCCACAAGAAACCCTCCTCCAAAGACTTCCATCCCTTTATCTTGAGCCGGCTCTGGTTCTTCCATCAAAAACCCGCCACCACCATCGCCAAATGGCTCACTATCGAGGGCTCGGCCTTTTCCTTTGTCTAACTTGTTTGATTGCTCCGGTGCGGGCTCGTCCAAGAAGAATCCGCCGCCACCTTCAAAAGCATCAGGGTCGTAGTATTCTCCCGTCTCGACCTTTTGTAACTCGATTTCTGTCAGCCGAACCCGCTTCGCTCGAGCCTCGTCGAGTAACCTCCTCTCCTCTTTCTCACGAGCCTGCTTCGCGCTCTCTCGCATCAGATCACCAGCCATATCCTCAAGCTCATTCGTGAAGAACCCACCACCACCAAGATTCGAATCAGCAACGGATGTCATGCTTTCATGTTGGGCAACCATAAACCCCCGGCTGTCCGCCGGATCGACTGTATGTGATGGATATGAATCTTCGTCTTCCTTTTCTTGTTCTTGTTCTGCTGTAGCCTCTTCGTCATCCATTGCGTACTCATCCACCCGCTCCTTAATCCTCAATCCCACTAGAAACTTTCTCCAAAGATTAAGAGCTGTTAAGCGTCTGATCTCGTCCGCTTCTTCCTCCTGCTCTTTTTCAATATGATCAATCATATCCCAGATTGCCTCTTCAGACTCAATGCCCGCCACAATACCGTTGATAACCGGCGTCGACTTGCCTCCGTTCCTAAAATCAAACCCGGTCACTGCGTCTGCCACGAAACCTCCAATCCCTAGAAAATCCGCCGCGACCCTCGCAAGTTTGTGTGGGATATGAACACCTCCTTCTGGTAACATCGATAGGACATAGAGATCGATATTTCCATAAGCATTCTTCGGAACAACTGGGCCAATGCAGGGCTCTGGCTGGTAGACGATCGTTTGGAAATGCGCATACATCCCTGTATCCAACTCGTCGATGTCTTCCATTTCGTCAAGATCCATATCGTCAGGATCTGGTGCCCTTCTCGCCTTCCGTGATCTTTTATGCTTCAGCGGCTGCTCGCCGGCTTTGATTTCCCGACCAAGCATGTACCACTGCGTGGCAGTCTTGACCTGCTTTACATCCTGGCGTCGATAAACAGGAATAGGGCGTTTATTTTTGCCGGTCATGGTACCGCACTCGACTTTCGGATGAATGACTTCATTCTGCCGTAGCTGTTCTTCAACCGCAAAGACGGGATGATTCTTCATCGCGGCTAAGCTCTTGGGAATTCCTTCCCTAAGCAACCGATCGTCCATGAGCCCATCCTCAAACTGATCTCGGTCCGGAGCTAGATACGCTGGTAGAGTATACAGCTTCAATGCTCTCCTCCACCACTTTGCCCCGTCGAGTGTGGCTTCAATTCTCAGTGATCTAGTGTAGCTATTGTATCCCTTGACGTATTTCCGAGTAATATCTCGAACCTTATTATCATTATCAAATGCGATAACATACGCCATCTCGTTTTCCCAGTCCCACTGCGGCGGTTCGAAATTCGTAAGGGTTCGAACTATGCCAGCGCCAAGTGGATCGACTGTGATCCACGACTGGTTGATGACATCGAAGACTTCAACCCAGTAGATGGGATGTGTTGGATCGTGGATTTGTATGTTCTTTAGCTTACCTACTCCACAGCCTTAGCTTCATGAAGATATTTCCGGCTCGAAAGAGAATTAAACAACTTACTTTTCTTATTCTTAGGAGGCCTCTCCGCGCCTCCAGTCCTCATCGGTGCAACCGGTGGCGCGATTCTAAAATTCGCCCTTACCGGGCCCGCGCCCCCAAACGTCTTGTTAGGAGTCCCCACGAACGTCGCAGCATCTACATCCTCGTCGCTCGTCTGGTAATCATCCTTGTCCTCCTCTAAAAACCTCATATTCTCTCTTTTCGTATCATCTATATTGTATTTTGCTTTAAACTGCCAGCCTAACGGCTGCAGACTACATACTATTCTCGCATCCAACCCCATTCGCCTTAACAATGCACAGAATAACTGTGCCCCGAGATCTCTAGATCCCGATAAATTCTTTGCGGCCGTTCGGAATTCATCAATCCCCATGGGGATATCGCCCCACATTGAATCGAAAGAAGGTGGTGTGTAACCCCACAGCGCCTTCCGGGCACCCGGTTTTGTAATTGTATACCGACGTTTAAAAGCCGCAGCAGCGTTGGAAATGCCTTGTTTGAAAACTTTCGATTGCTGGAAGGAGTTATCGTTCAATTCCGCTATGATGCGCTTTTCGAGAATAGGGAGAAGGTATTTTTGAGCCTTCGCGTCATTGCAAAACGTGGACCGGAGATGGACGTGAGATATCAGGCAGAGAAGGTGCAGTTTGTGGACTACGAGACGGATCTTGCGTTCTGCCGGTGTGGGACCTTTGCGCCCTGTGAATTTTGATTTGGAGGGGTTGGAGGAAGATGTGAGGGTTAATACTAGAGGTTCGTCTGTTTTGAGGGATGGTTTACTTTGGTCTTCTAAAATGGGATAGTTAGATCAGTATTTAACCGATTGGGCTATAAGTTGATAGAAGGCGGTACATACTCAAAGTGCTGAGATCTACTGTCTCCCATTCTATTTCATCGTCTTCAAATTCGTCATCGTCGTCGTCGTCATCGTCGGTATCCTCACTTTCACTCTTCTGCGCCGGCGCAGAAGTTTTTCGCACAGAAACCGGTACCACAACAGCCGACGGTTTCGCAGGACTCGTAAAACTCGCCACACTTCCTTTCGATTCTACACCCCCCAACGACACGGATTTCCCACTGCCAGCAAAACTCGAGGCCTTCCTACTCGAACTTCCATCAGCCATCACAGGCGCCGCAGCAGTCCGTCTCGTCAACGGCTTCTTCCTCTTCGGTGTCTCAGAACCCTCGGCCGCAGCGCCTGTCGCTCGAGATTCTCGGATGTTGCTCGCCAGCATATCACGAAGTTCGTGCGGAATATCATGAACGGTATTGATCCTACGGGCTGGGGAGGACTGGTTACGGCTCTTTGAGGGTGGAGGGTGTATCCGATCCATTTTCCGAAGTATCCTTTTCTTAGGATAGGGCTTGCTGTGATAGCGCCAGGATATATCGATATATGGAATGTCCTTGAAGACGCTAGTCAGTCGCGGCCGAGACAGGAGGTTACCGGCAGACTACAAAAAAAATATATCGCCTATGTAGACATAAAAAAAGAGGTGTAGACGATGCGATCGGTAAGTACGGCGAATCGAGAAAAGCGCTCCGGTGGAGAGGTAAAGAGGGCGCAGAGTGAAAAGAGGGCTTGCAAACAGACTAGGATGGATGACTAATCCGCTTCGGTGATGTCAATTGTTACCACGCGACAACAAAAGGCCGCACGTAAACTGTTCCCACGCTGTCACATGTACATGCGCACTGCATGGTATAGCGAATGCAAGACCAGAAATAGCGAATCGCGATGCGGGGGTTAACATTAACGTTATGAATTATTGTAATGTGAGGGTTTATAATAATAATTGAAATCAATCCGACATCATATCAAGAATATCGACGTCTTCAAACGCCAACGGGAAAAAAAATATTGATTCCTTTAGGTTGATCTCATGTAACTGTATGATTTTGCAGTCATCGATCATCGATCACAGTCGTGAATAATGCATACGCATCCCGAAGCAAGCTTTTAGCTCTACGTATACAATTGTACAGCCACACACAATACATGTGCATTTTGCAACGCGCATCTGCTATGGCTTATATACTGGTTTAAACAGGGCTGCTAGCTCTGTCACATTCGAACCGGGCCGCTTAAAAATATGAGGAATCCACGAACTCACCGCTTTGGTCAAGAATTCGATTTACATAAGCGGTTTTATATCCAAACATGGAACAGAATTCACAACTGAAACTAATCACATATTGAACTTACCTCATAGTCAAGAAAACCGATTTTGAATAAGAAAAGAATCGACCAATAACCCAAAAACAGTCTGGGGGTTATAGAACTAAATTCATATGATTATTTACACAGAATCCGGATGAGGCCTATCCATTACGAGGCTAACATCTCTATCAATTCGCAACCAATTCATAGTTGTCGACTCTACAAATCTCTAATTGAAGATATATATACACTTTACATCCCTATAGAGCTTACACTCGACTGTCACATCAATTGCGACCAATAATCATGACCGGTTACCTAATTCAATAACATAATTTTTGTTTAAGGTTGAATACATTTATACTCTTAGGAAACTCAAGATTCAATTTAGCAGGAGCACTCAAGCTCGAGAGCAGAATGTAGACAACTGTAGATCGCCTAGCTCGTACGTAACGCTTCACAACCAGGTACTGTGCCAAAACGGGGAGCGTCCTTCAATATCGATACTTTACCAATCCAATTATTTGAAAATTGCGTATCTGGCTCCGTTCTGATATGCATGACCGCCCTAATAGCGTATTTTCATGAATCGGACCCCCTTTTCTGGCAGAGTAGGTCTGCACCAGTGCACAGGCGTCACAAAATATATGCTTGTTATAAATTTAGGGTTCAAGATTACCAGGTAGCACTAAGGTGATGCCTCCGAGTTCTTCCTGTACATGTGTCAAGTTTCTGTTGCATCTAGAGCCAGATCTTAAAGCTTAAATTCAATTTACTTGCATACGTGTATGCTCAGCCTTCATTTTATGGTATGTATTGTCGGATAGTCCCCGTTTTGTACCACCGTTTGCTTCAGCAAATACAGCCTTTACCTAGCGTTCTGATATTGCCGTATGAGAAGTGGTTGAGATTAGAGTTTACCAGGCTAGAAAAAAAATATCTCGTCTGGGATCAGTTAGACAGAGAATATAATGATACCATATACTTATATCGTCTCACAAGAAAGAAGCTCCGTTGTCGCTAATCGGTCAGAACATCGTTGTAAACAGTTTGCTAGTCTTTCTATAGTGATAATTTAATCTTAGATGTGATAAAAAAGTTCAACATACAAACGATGTAGCGGCTTCCTAACAACATGTGCACGGCCGGATTTAAGGCTAGGTGCTCATTTCAATATTTCCAGTTACGATCATGTAATTGCATTTCCTTAGCCAGCAGATTCAGCGTCTTGAGAGCTGGTCCTGCAAACTCTAGACTTCATCTATAAGTAAAAGAGGAATTTTTATTCAGATTATTCAAGAATACATGGTAATAACAGCGCGTGCTAAAGCCATATCCAAGTAGAGCCAGAATGAGATATTTTCAATATATTCTCAGGATCACATTCCAGCCACAATACTCGTCAATCTATTAACTAAAACATAGATCGCAAGATGAGTTACACGTTCCTATACATCGCAATTTATAGGCCTTACTCGGGAAACTACAAGCACTGGTTACTGCACCTACAGGCTGGGGATGACAATTATATATTCCAAGTCAACGGGGAGCATCCCAATTTTCAGAAAAGCGTCATACGAAACAAGCCGGAATCAAGCCGCCGATTCATGAAAAAGTTTCTCGTCGCGGAACTCGACAGAAATGATGTAGAGGATGTCGTTAAATTTATGGAAGAGGACGCTGAAGTGCATAATGATATTCTGGAATGGAATTGCCAAGACTATTGCCTCGAAGCCCTTGAAGCGCTTCGTGACGTCGACCTTATCCCCGAAAATGACGAAAATTACGAAGATGGGATCAGGAGAGCAAAGGAATACTATTGGGCATTCGTGTAATGACTGCCCTGGAAATAGTTCCTTCAGGCAACATGCGGGTCCCATACGCGATCAGCAAGCCATCTGATGGGGTACGTTTCTGGAGAAATACATGGCGGAAGATATAGAAACCAGTCGCTATTGTCGAGCATCCCAAAGACATTTGTAGCCTTAACACACTCGAAATCAGCAGGATAGAAACCGCTCATCTCCCAATCAATGATTCCACTGACAATATATTTGCCATCACAATCTCGTAAAATGATATTCTCGTCTCGCAAATCGCCATGGCTAAAGACGATTTCATTGGCGCGATACGGTCTCGCGAGTCTGTCTAGAACTTCAAAATAGACTCTCCCACCAGCCCTCGCGCAGGGATATTGGAAGTCCCAGAATTCGTCCGGGGTGTATATTGGCTGGCTGATCCTAGTATCCCGTCTTGTGTCTTTGCAGCCTTCGCCGCCGACACCACCAAGAGGAGATCCTTGAGGGAATGGAATTTGCCTAAGATCCGAGAATATATCGTTGAGGCTTTGTTGTATGAACAACTTGTTTGAGTGGCTGAGGTTTGGCCATACTTTAGCTAAAGTAACGCCAGGAATGAACGACATGAAAATATATTGATAGCGCCCAGACACTATTAGTCCATGTGGGCGTGGTGCTGGAATTGTAGGTCGGTGCTCTTGAAGATATTGTAAGGTTTCATACTCGGTGAATTTGTCGTCCAATGTTGTATGTTTGACAACGATATCGTCGGAACATTTGACCACGTACTTGTTACAATTGCCCGGAGAATTAAAAATGGGATCGCTATTCTTGATCAGTTGGCTCAGGGGTCCTAGAGGCGCTTGCTGTACATCGCTTCCGATACCCAGGAGAGTCTTAACCTGATTGCTCAAAGGATAGATAATCTGAAGTTGGACTTCCGGTGGGCTGAACGGGGCTTCTTTCGTAGTAGGAGCTTCCATCTTTTGAGAATCTGCAACATATGATCAACAACTTGACAGAAATAAATTATTGCTACGTGTATTTTTGCGCATACCAGTCTGTGGTTCATCTTCCTTGGTTTTGCCAGCTGCGAGCCGCGAGTGGTATTTGACTGGGAAGAATGATAGGAGGTCAACTTCAGGGTTTTCCGCTAGCTTTCTCTGGAGTCTAGCCATTATGCGCTTGTTGAGGACGGCTGCACGTGATGGCAAGCTAGGTAGTTCGGTGGTCTTCTTCGTGGGGTTAGGAAGAGTTTTAGAGTCCTCCAGGACTATGGGGACGCTTCTTTGTGACATTGAAGTCTTCGTTGGCTATGAGATGTTGGGTTTTGGGGACCAGTGAGTGAGTTAGGATGAGAAAGATGGAACATTTGAAAATGGCCGAGGATGGTTGAAAAACAAATGTGTTGGGAGAGGGTTATTCTGGAACTATGTAGCCCGCAAGTTAGGCAGTTTTGTGCTCTGATATAACAGTTTTCATAAGATGAATTCGCAGTCTCATAACAAAATTGCGTGCGAACGTCATGGAATTCCCACCTGCCCGGCACTGTTGGCGAATCAGAAATCAAGATTCTTCCACAATATTAAAATAAGCCATCATCTACTCGCACAAATCACTGCACAGATCACTGCGCAAACTACACAAACTACACAAACTAAGTACATATAAATTCATCGCCAAGCGTAAGATCAAAAAAACTTCACGGGTTACAATTGTGCAGTTTTCACAACTAATAGCATTCCTAAAGGTTACAGGTTTGAATATCCTTAATAAATAATGCTCCACCGGCAATTAATATTAATACGACTTATAATTGCACAAGAAATAAAAACACAAGAATCAACATCGTGGACAAAACAATGAGAGTCAAAAACGGTCTGCCTCTAGATAAACATATAAAAATCAGCTTTTTATTTTCAAAAAGATTAGAATCGTTTTGGATTCAACTACATTTTGTACGCATGAAAGATAAAAGACTATCAATATCCTTCTTACTCAAACTCTGCCCGACTTCACCACTTTTAGGTCCGCAATTCAATTGGATGGCTTGATTTACTTTCGACAAATCTAGCTGGGAGGGGTTGGTGAGTAATTCAGCTAGACCGGCAGTGGGTTTCGTATCATCTTTCAATTGCGGTATTCGTCCTTGTCTTCTTGGTACAAAGTGAGAGTTGGGAAGCGTTAAGCTTGGTGTTGTGTTAAGGGAATCTATAGCCTGAGTGAAATCGAAAGCCATCCTAGGTGTAGTTTGGTCTCGTTTTAGTGTAGGTTGAAATGGCTTTTGGCTTATATTTAAACTCATATATGGCTTTGTGGGTTTAAATTCATTCGTGCCGCTATCACTTCCGCTGTCACTTGGGATATTTGTTTGTTGTTTCCTTGCCGGAAGATGTAATTGGGCGTCTGGAGGCAGTTCAAAGGACTTTATCGGTTTTAGGTCTGAAAAATTATAGGGCTTGTACCTAGTGGGATTGAATTCCGTCTTCCCGCTGTTTTCCGAGTCGCTTGATAAATTTACTTTGCTTCCTCCTGTCGAAAATGTTTGCGACCCAATTTTGAGTGTGGGAGCCGCCTTTGGGAATACAAACCCTGGACTAATTCTTTGGTTCCTTGGAAAGTTTGATGCTGTTTTCTTTAAACCTAAAGGCGGTAGGGGTATATTGAAATCATCGTCGGAAGTATCACAAATCTCTTGAATCCGCGGGCTCGGCTCCAATTGTTTCCGTGAATAACTCGGTGGAGTCCATTGATATGAAGGAATTGGTGCGGTGATGGCTAGCCGCTGGGCTAATTGTCCCAGGACTGCGATAGCATCTTCTCGACTTTTTGCAGCGACGGAATTTAGATGGTAGGGGTTCTCGAGAGTCCCACCCACTAAGGCAACGCGTAGTGCCATAATTATCTCGCCTTGGAGGATTATAATTATTTTACACAATTCCTCTCTTGATATGGCTGTGAGAAGCTGTTAGAAAAACGGCAAAATCATAATTACACAACGCGGGTTGGTACGTTTAACTTACAATCACCTGTGGCGAATTTATTCCCATACGAAGAGTGCAAGGAGTTATACCGAGTTGTGAGCGCTGTGCTGCTATCTTCCAATGTATGTTTTAGCGTATACGTTGAGTTATATACGTTATTATATTGCACGAGCTTGAGCTGTTTTCTTTTCTGACGGTACTCTTTGACCATCACGTAACCGTCTTTGAAAATTGGGACAAGGCCCATTGCGCCGAGAACCAGACCGGCAATTTCGAACCCGCTCATGTTGGTCACGCTTTAAGTGTTGATAAATCTTGAATATTGCTGATAGTATATATTGTGCGTATCGAATGTGGAGATGATTGTTGTTTGTTTTAGATCACACCGACAGCGTCAAAGGATATTTATACAACTATGTCTATCTATATCGCATACATCAAATAATAGTTACAGGATCATGGGAGAAATTATATATTTATCGGTCAGGTATGTGAAATATGATGAGCTGTGTGCACATGCAGGGAGGGCTGAGCCAAATCGGAATATCTTCACCATCGAGGCGCACACCACGCTGAATGTGTGAGCTTTTGTGAGCCTTATAGTCCTTTAGCGATTTAGAAGGCATGATGGCAGATGAATCACGATATCGACTAAACGCCACGGATTATTAATACCAAACCAAATGTATCGGTAGTGGGAGGCGGAAGCAGGAAACCTTTGTTCTGGCTGCTTTTGGGCCATTGCCACTACCACTGCTAGCAGCTAGGGCCAGAGCGAGATGCAGATGGTGCATATGGTGACAGCTGCGTCGCAGGCGGACCACGCAGGCGCGACGGGGACACCCCTGCCTTCAAAGGCTCGCTGCATGCTTCTTTTGTGTAACACCCGGCCTGCCAATCAGGCCACCATCTAACGACCTCAAATCTTGAATCGAAATCTTCGAGTCAAAATGCATACTCATGAAGGATTTGAGCGCTATTTTTATCAGTACCGAGGGCAAATTTAGCCGATCGCGATCTCTCCATGAGGATTTTATTATTATTTTTTCTCTCTTTTATTTCCTAGCTCCGACCGTGCGCGTACGTTGTCAGGCTTGCCTTTCGTTTGATCCAAGGCTAACAACACAAAATTTTGTTGTATTTTGTGTGGAGCCACGCACGCTGATGATGTTACATGATCTACGGACGGCTTCAACACTGCTTCAACAAGCCGTAGACATCAAACCGGAAGTTACCCTGAGCTATAGACGTCTTTACTCTGTATTAGAGTAGGCTTCAGAACCCTAATTTTGGACCCACAAATTCCCCAGGAGTTGTTTTTCACCTTCAGACCTCAACAAAAAAACATGCCATCTCCCTCATTGCTCGACCTCTAGCCTTCGACCATCGGCATCGCCTTTACCTAGCATTGAATCATCAGTAGCTAACCCTATATTTGACACTCGTGCTCAAATAATATATTCAGTTACCATCTCCAGTCGCTGAAGGACTAGACCATAGCTAGATACGACAGAAAGATGCTCAGTGTCATTTGCACGATGATTGCTATCATCAACATGGTTACCCTCCTCTGGGTTCTCTGGATCCTCGGATCTTTTTCTCCGATGGTCGAGGCATCGATCGTAAGCTCTTCGGTAGCGCTGGAATCCAATGGAAATGAAGGTTGCTTACTCATATTTTTCCTAAGTCGTCCGTGTATGCTTGAGTACTAGCTAAAGTCGGTTGCACGTCAACAGCTATCAATTCAATCGAGAATCTACTATCATCCCACAAGGCTCATAAAGGATATGAGGAATCACTTGCTTTGATCAATTCCCTGAATTTACCCCACTCTTGTCTCTATAGTTCCCTGACTGAGTCTATCATCGCCAAGTGCTCTTCTGCCCCATCAGTTCTAGATGGCGAAGAGAAGAACTTCTTCGCAACGAAGCTTGCCATTTGTGAGTTATCCTCAGCAAATATCGATTATCCACGCGACTGTCGAGGGAACATCCAATCATCGAAAGATTTGAATCGTTGTATCAAAAAGTTGGAGAGTCGGCCTCAGTGGTGGACCAGCTGGAGCAATTGCATCCAAAGTGTGGGTGTTCTATGTCAAACTGTAAGAGAGGAAGCCGAGAGAGGTATGTTGAAAAAAAAAGTTGAGGATAGAATGCTCAGCTCTGCAGTGTTTTATGAAGCCATAGGAACAATCTTATCACTTGAGGTTCTAACCTTCAACATATTCTTAGAAAACCTTCTTCGGCTTCATCGGAATCTTACCGTCCTTCATCAACAACTAGAAATTCGACTTTCAAATTCAATAAATCTTCACTCAAATCACCTTCAGCAAGCCTCAAAATCCTCCAAGATGGTTCACTCGAGACTCGCCGTCCTCATCGGTGAGATGGATGCTTTGCTCAATGACACCGTTGTTCCTCTGGATGACCACCTCAAGGGCATCAAGCAAATGATAGCATCAATCGATAGACAGCAACTAGTTTATACTGCAAGTCTATTTGAGCAAAATGCCGCCCTCGATGAGCAAGCCCGCACGCACAAAGAGACACTGCATCAAGTTGAAGGTGTCATCCAAGGTCTTGTTCATACAATGGAGACTCTTGAGCGCAAGCTTCATGATCGGTACAAACTAGATGAAGAGTCTAGAATGGAAAATCTAGAAAAGGTAGTTATTTTGGTACCCGCTCTACTTTTGTGGGAAAAGGAAGTTTATTCTTAGTGTAGATGTCTATCGCTGTCAAGACTACGACCTTAGATACCATTGAAAACATAAAGCGAAGCATAAAAGCCCTCCATGGCCTCACCGTGAGTATTCTTGAGGTTCATAATAAGGTTTCAAGCAGAGCATCTAACAATCCCTTTCGCAGAGCGAGACCGGGGTGTCTTTGAACTCCCTCATGGATTCAATATTACATGGCCAAGCGGTAAGTGGGACGAGCTGCGGTTGGAAAAGTAAAGTACAGCCTCTGACATGATAGCGCAGGCTCTCAATAATCTCGCCAACGGTTTTGACTCTCTTTCCAACAGTCATGAAAGGATCTCCCGCTCTATGCTGTCGCAAGAGGTATCCTAAACCCAACATCTCACACTCCTAAAAGCATTGCTAATAGAATGACCAGGAAACCGCAAACCGGCAACTGGATTCTGTCACCTTCCACGCCACTATCTTCAACAACACCTTCCGCATCGCCATCGATCAGAGCTCTGAGCTCCTCGAAAAACTCACCAATATGCACACAGAGTTCCGTCAGCGTCCCCAAACCGCGATGGATGCTTTTCCTGGGTTGGAATTGATATCTACATACCTTCCCATTCTCATTAGTATCCTAGTTGTTCTTGACCGCAAAAGATCTGCCCTTACCATAATTTCCTTCGCTGCAATCTACACCTTTCTCATCACATACCCTTTCGCTACAGGTTTAGAAGAATCTGACAATCACAGGCTCGGTGATGAAGTTGGTGCAAAAGGGCTCTTGCTAGATGCCGGAAGCCATCAATACCGCCGGTTGCAGGACTGTGCCACCATGTTTAGAGAGTACATCCGCACCTTTTGGTAAAGATTAATTCACCGCTGTCTTCTCTGTAGCAGATATTAATTTTCGCTGCTTTTCTCACGACACTAAGTTCTCGTTGCCCCTACCGCTGTCCTATCGTGTCTTCTGTTGATTTCTATTTACTAAATGGCGTTTATGATTTGTTACCTTGTCTCAATGACAATTATACCTTTTTCAATTATTCTCATCAGTTTTCTACCAAATGTATGACGCCAGCAAAGGGCTGGTACCATAGCGTCGATTAGTGCCTAATAAATACAAGAATGTATGCAGCCGAAAGGAGAAGAATAATATGTACAATTCCCACAGCTTCCACCGTGATCATCACTCGAAAACCCATCACGTGTGTTCTCTAGTAGACGTCGTGATAAATACCAAGCTTCCATTAGAGGGGAGTTCTTCATTCACGGGAAAACATCCAAGACAAAGACCCGTTTATGATATGTTTTATTTCCTTCCGTCTTTACTGTCCTTGTCGCCGTAGACATTCAAACCTAATCCTTCGGATTCTAGATAGACCTTATTGCGACCGCCCGCCTCCATCAACAGCTGCGCTATCGTCTTGGCGTTCTCAATCTTCCTGAGCTCAACGTAGCTCTTCGACTTCTTGATAGCCTCACCGATAAGTTCCGCAGATCGTGCCTCACCCTGAGCTCTATATTACCCAAAATCCATCAGCATGCGCTTTCCAAAAGAATTGAAGAGAAAAGGTTATATACGAACCTGACGACCATAGCTTGCTTCTCCTGTCTAGCCCTATCGACCACGAAAGCCGCCCTCTGAGCCTCCTGCTGCGCGACCTGCTTCGCCTCAACCGCTGCCGTAAACTCCGGTGAAAAAGCCAGATGCGTCAAACTGACGTCGTCTAGAAGAATATTAAACCTCGCAGCCCTCTTGACCAAATTATCCCTCACAAGCTTGCTAACCGCCTCTCTCTGCGTGATCAACTGACTGGCATTGAACTGTGCCACGACGGATTTCAAAACCTCGTTAACGATCGAAGGAAGTACCCGTTCATCATAATCGACGCCCAAGGTTCGGTAGATTAATGGGAGAGCTTCGATGCGGGGACGGGAGAGGACACGGCAGGTTATGTTGACCATTTGTAGATCCTTTGTGCCGGTTAGAGATGCGACGTTGCGGGGTTTGGCGCGGACGTCGTATGTTACTGGAGTTTCGAACCATGGGACCATGAAGTGGGTTCCTGGATACCATCCGTGAGTGATTAGTCCGGCATACATTAAACTTCGTCCGAAACCCAATAAGTGAAGAGGAAAGGTACCTTCGGCGTAGATCTCCTGCTTGACACCTCCAAGTCTGGTATATTTGATAGCTCTGTGACCACCATCGACTATATTACGTATACAACCTCCGTCAGCGATCGAAAGAGAGAAAAAAAAACTAGTAGATCCGAAAGCTTCCAATCTTTCCAAATTTCTAGTAGGCATACCGTTGAAAAGAGCGTTATTCGCCGTTAATGCTAGTCCACCGAGTAGCAAAAGCGCCGCTCCTCCACCGATCATTCCGCGCGGAGCTCCACCGCCTGGCATTCGTCCTCCACTCTGCCCTGCTCGTTGTTGGACGACGCGGACAAGACGTTCCCAGGCTTCGCGCGGCGATTGGCTAGGTTCCATGATTCTTTTCGGGAGATTTCGTGCAAAGCTAGCAATAGATGGGCGCTTCCGTCAAAGGTTCGTGATGTTGAAGTTCGAGGTTGAGAATTTTCCCGTTCGGAACCTGGCGGGGTGGGTTTGTAGGATATGCAATGTGGGGTGGAGGGCGTTTGTGGAACTTTTTTGTGTTTTTTGAGATGTCAAAATTTTGACGGGGAAGAAAAAGCAAGTTTTTGGCGATGAGCTTGGGGAGATTTCACCACACGTCAACGCAGTTGGAGCCGCATGTGAGAGATCTTGAGATATATCATTTTCCGACTCTTCTGTGAGCGAGGCGGTAGCGGAAACTTTATGGTCGAATCTGAATTGTAATTATTCACTACTCAGTGAAGTCTACTTTTTCACTGCTGATACGCATCTATGTACAAGATTAAACCAGTCATGAGTGCCTCACCCGCTAAAAAGCTACAAAATCCACACAATCATAAGGTCTTGCACTGCCATGAGAATATTTGTGATATCGTCGCTATCACCTCGCCGCCTGTCCGATCGCGAACTCGACAATCCCTTCCTCAATTCTGACTTCGTCTTCATTCCATTCCTTGTTAGCGGCAATCTCACTCATACCTCCATTCCAGATTCCCCACCACCGTCTCACCAACTCTTCTTCCTCCGTTCTCCCCGTCATTCTCGAAAAACTGATAGCCTCATCTGAAAACTTGTAATCTCCCAAATCAATCTGCTTGTTCTTTAATCTCGGGTCTCTGACTTTTCGTCTCCATTGGATGAGCCTTCGCCAGTACGCTCCTAGCCCCATTTTATTCTTCCGGTGTTGGTTGATAGACGCAGCCCAATCCTGTAAGAAGTCGGCGATTTCGGTGATGTTCAGACCGGATTCGAGCATGTTGTAACCCTCTGAGAAACATTCGTTGCGGCTGTAAATCACCCAGAAGTCGGCTTCATCTTCAGAGTTGAGGGGTTCTAGGACTCCGAAATTTACATCTTCTCCTTCTTCGTCGCTTGATTGATGTGGATCTGCAGTTTCTTCAGAAGGCTCGGCAGGCCCTGCGGCTTGCCCTCCGTTTGCGGCTTCTACTACGGGAGCTTGTTCTGCCGGATGAGGTGCTACTGCTGCTGCTGCGGGAGGAGGAACATTATTTACCTCCCGCGGCGCTTGTCCCGGTACAACTATTTGAATCATCATGGGCGGTGGTGGAGGCTGTTCCTCCGGCGGAGGTGCAGGTAAAACTTGCAGAATTTCTCCTTGCTCATCGACTCCCTCCCATAGGCGGTTGTAACATGAGCTCTTTTGTTGGTTGTAATGTTGGTACGGATTATCCGGAAACAAGAAAGCTCCGCATAGCAGACAAAAGTGCGTCCAGCACCTCGAACAGTACTACGAAATACGCATTTAGTTTTAGATGCCACCCCACACTTGGCAAGGATTTAGGACATACCATATGATTGCACCCTCCAGATTTCGAAATCGGGATAAGGCAGGTCGGACATGGCGTGCACTCTGATTCCAAAAACTGCGCCGTAAGCTCCGCCTCCTTCTCTTCCTGCTTTGTCAATTTCCCACCAGGCGGCCGACACGAGAATTTGTACCCATGCCAAGATTTGCCGCACATAGCGCAGAACGCCAGGGAACAGTCCTGACAAATGGCTAGTTGATCCTCAGCGTTATCCCGTAGCGCCGGACCTTTACAAAAGTTTCTGGGACAGTAAACCACATTCTTCATGCTCTCGAAAGCACGCTTTCGTTTTAACTTTAAGTATCGTTCGACGATATCTGCGTCTAATAACAGTTGAAGTTCGGCAGGGGCGATAGCGCCGGGTTTTCGGGGTATCTTGTGAACGTTTCCGTCTTCGTCGATGGCTTCTTCGGGAGGGAGGTCTTTGCCACAGACGTAGTTTAGACATTGCACACTACCGACGTCGCCTTCTTTGATCATTGCTGTGAAGTAGTCCCTTAGACATGGCTTGCAGAAGACGTGGCCGCATTGGTTGATTCGGTGACAAGTAGCGCCTTTTCGAGGCTCTAAGCAGACTCCGCCTACACCCCATAGATCATTAGTATAATATTCCAGCTCCGTGGATTTTCTTCAAGCAGAGGACTCCCATACAATCAAAGGTTCCTTCATTAAATTTCTTAACCTTGGTCGCCTGATCAAACTCCAGAATCTCGATCTTTTCCCTCTGCTTCACTCTGACATCCAAAGGGATCGGAAGGTCGAACATCCGGTCTGCAGCACTTTGAAGCGTATCTATGCAAGCAAAGATAGCTTGGTCTTTGAGTCCTTCCCATGTTTCCAGCAATTCCTCCCTTAACCGTCCAATGACGTCAGACTCTAACCAGCTACTAACGAGCCGAATATTCGGTGGCCGAGTATAGGGATACCCCTTCGGCAACTGGAACTCGAACACAAGAGGCGGGAGATGCGATATCTCTGCTGTTTCTTCCCTTTTGACATCCTCGGCGCCGTCGAGCAGGGTGAACTTCGTTACGATGGGGGAAGAAGGAGATATTTCAATTTCGATCGACCCGCCGAGTTTTCCGATCTTTGAGAATTCAGAGTAGATTACGGCGATGGTGGCGATTTCAAGGATGCGTTCGTCGTCCGGGGAGATGTTTTCGGCGGGTTCTAAGGCTAAAGTGGAGATTTGGGAGGAGAGAATATCGGATACATCGGTGGGGATGCGGGCGAGCACCGCTGGGCGACTGTATTCGTCGGCTCGCTGCTTTCCTTTGGATTTGCTCGACATGTTGGAAGAAGAAGCTGCTGGCTAGGGATTGTGGTGGGTAGCGAGGCGGAGGTGATCACGGTGGAAATAGAAACGCCGATGGAGATGAGAAGTTGGTGGGAAGAGAGACCACAATGGGCCTGCAGATATACAATATTTTCATTTCCTCAAGTTGAGTCATGCACCGAGCGGAACGGGAGAGGGGGATTTGGGGGGAACGATGGTCTGCGGTGGATAAGCCAGGTAGTAAGCCAGTCTGCTTTGGTCAGGATAGCATCACCAACGCGGGCGAACAAGCTTCTGGCTAGGCCGCATCGGGAACGGCAGCTTGACTCGACTATTCTCGGGTTTCGACGACCGTGATGCTGGGAAGAAACCGGTTTCGTTCTTCCTCTTCCTCTTCTCCTTCTTACAAATATTTTTATTTTTATTTTTATTTTTATTTTTATTTTCCCCACAAAACACTTTGATTTGATCTTATACACAATCGTTTTAAAGGTCCAAGATAATGTCGAGACTGTTCAGACGACGGCAGGGGAAAAAAAAGACACGGTACCAACACAGGGCTATACAGGACTACACATACGAAGGGCTATACTAACGCCGAGGGCAAAATTGTTACCAGATCAGAATAAGGTCTAAGCAATCTATACAGATGGATTGAAGAGTATGATTTGTATAGGCATACATTGATGCGAGTTCCCTAGTCGCCACTATGCACTATTAATATATTATAATTAAAATACCCCAAGATATATATATGCCATGAAGATCTAGAGGCGGGCCTGGGCGCAGAGGTGTATACTGGGAATGTCTAAATTAGGGACCATTTTGAGGTGTATAGTTGGCCCATTCAGACCTCGGTAGAGTGATACCGTTCCTCCGCTATCTAGCTTTATAAATTTACGATATCATGACTAGTGTTCAAAATTGTTGAAGGACACGGATTGTAGTTCAGTTCTATAGATCTAACCTGTGCAAACAGTACTGAGAAGATGAATATGGTATGATTGAAATACCAAACCATTGTATATAAGAGATCTGGCATAAGAATGTTTTTGAAATGAAGATATATATGAATCCGAATGGCTTCTCAAAAAGTAGAACAGCCGATACCTGTACAAAAGACTCGGCGAATCAACGATAATTAGCCCTAGGCTGCGTCCGTATTTTATTGATACGATCACCTGTACGTAGTTGAGATGCATCAAGGAAGTAATGACGATATAGCCATCGATCTGGGGTCGGTACTAAGGTAAGCAAGTACATACCTTAGTAGGAGAAATATATGTGACTTTGAAATTGAAATACCAAGACCGCATACCTTATTTATTGGTAAGCTAGCATCCACTTGAGTATTTATGGTGTATTAAATATACGAGCCCGCGAATAGCAGCCAGGGCGGATCAGTGCCCATTCCATCGCATCAGACTGTTTTCGTGCGTGTAACGGCCAACAGTACCTAAATTTGGGTATTTTCTTAGCGACCTATAACCGATAATGCGCTAATCCTGCCACAAAGCGATTCCAGCCATTTTCCAAAACTTTTTATCATCTATCATCTAGTAGCTCATCTTGTCCCCAGTTCAATTAGCTCGGAGTCGACTAACCGAAAGTACCGACAATGATCCGCCGCAATAAATTTGACCTGTTCCTTATCTCCGTCCTGGTCTTTACTCTCTATGTTATGATCAGAGAAGCCTTCTCACCACCTCATACAAGGATGAGATTAAGCGACCCCAAACTGATGGGCGACCGGGTCTACAAGAAGAAACTCGCCGAAGGTGACAGGATAAACGATCTATCGGGTAAAGCGAACGTATCAGCCTTGAACTCGTCGTCACAACCACCTACACCTCACATCTGGTTCCCTGAGCACAGGTTCTTCGAGAAGAAGCTCAACTGGGGCGCCCCACCTAAGAAAATCGCGATAACGCAGCCTTCTGTCCTAAAGTCTGGACAGCCTCCTCTCAATATAACCGACACCAAGATTCCAAAGATCATCTGGCAGAAGTGGAAGAGTCGGATCGATCCTACCAATATCTGGCAACAGGAGCCTTACATTCGGGACGGATGGTTGACTTGGCAAGCTTTTAATCGCGAATACGAGCATATCGTCTTCTCCGACGCCGATGCAGAGCTTTTTGTCCGAAGAGAGTACGCTCATCGCCCAGATATTGTCAAAGTCTTCCTAGAACTGCAGCAAAGGATCATTGCGTTCGATTTGTTGAGATACCTGGTGATATATAGATACGGAGGGATATACAACGATATGGATACTATGTGTATGAAGCCAATTGATGAGTGGTTTCCGGACTTCTTGGAATACGGGGCCGTAGTAGGAATCGAATGCATTGCACCCATCGACGTGGGTCTTCCGCTTGACAGGCAGCTGGATGCGTTGCAGCTTGTATATCCGGTACAATTTTTGCAATGGACAGTCATGGCGGCACCGGAGCACCCACTTGTAAACAGTACGATTGAGGCGTTAGTGGCAAGGATATATAATGATACGATGGAGGATGGGGTTGCGGAATGGGAGATAGGAGATTTGTGGTATGAGCCTATGGCGATATTGAACGTATCGGGGCCGGGGTTATGGACGAGATCCGTGAAGAATTACATTAATGAAGCTGAGCGAAGGTACGTACTAGACGGGGAGTACGCAAATTTGCAAGATGTGACGATATACGGGGATGTGTTATTATTGCCACAGGAAAAGTGGGCACCGACGGGTTCGGGACAGCAGGATGATGTCGCATTTCTGAAGCACTTCTGGAGGGGTAGCTGGAGGTGATAGTACTTTCCAAAGAATTATATATTGCATATATAAATAGATATCTATAGATCTCATTAATCTTAGACCTTACCCTGGACTTATGAACGAGGGATCCTCAGTGAGTCAATGTGCAGTAAACATGAGTTTCGATTTAGTTGCCGATTCCTTTCACTTGTCAAAATCTGTGGTCTCGAAGTTAGACACCTAAGATTTCGCGGTTTTATCGGTGTCCGGGCATGAAACAGTTGCTCGAGGCCACAATGGCTCCCCTTTTGGTACCTCTGTGTTGCGAGTGTTGGAGATTGGTGGAGTAGTTTTAGGCTTGACTTTCCGCCAGCGAACTTCGACGTCAACACTAAACGCTGGGCTGGAAATCCACGAACCTCCATTGGCTAGCATACAACCTCCAGCAGTCATCCCAAAACTTCGAATGACGAGGGCTCCGGGAAGCTAAACATCCGCCATTCCTTATAGTCCGATAATGGCCTCCCTACGTCTCCCGGTCCGGTCGCTGAGACCGTCGTCGCTATCATCCGTGTCGGCGAGTTTGCGGCCGTCTCCACGAAACCTATTGCGACAATTCGCATCTTCCTCCGCTGCCAATGCCGCAGCGCCGGCGAACGACCAAGTTCCAAACATGAGAGCGGCGCCACGACCTCGTATGTTTGCCTTAGCGATTATTGAAGACCGTATCTAACCGGACTATCTGAATAGCCATGGGCGAACTCCGAGCTCCCATCGTCAATCCCGCGGACAAATATGCCACTCAATCGGAGCAATTACATGCATATGGCAAATACCTAATGTCGTGCCTTCCTAAATTCATTCAGCAGTATTCTGTGTGGAAAGATGAATTGTCCATCTACATCCCGCCTAGGGCTGTCATACCCGTCATTACCTTTCTTAAGAACCACCATGCGGCACAATATACCATGGTAGCGGATATCACAGCAGTCGACTTCCCTACTCGTCAATATCGATTCGAGGTTGTCTACAACATGCTTAGTGTCACTTATAACTCTCGGATAAGAGTCAAGACTTATGCGGACGAAACCTCGCCTGTGCCCTCCATTACACCCTTATTCGACGGAGCAAATTGGTACGAGCGTGAAGTGTACGACATGTTCGGGGTCTTCTTCACCAACCATCCCGATCTGAGGAGAATTATGACGGATTATGGATTTGATGGACATCCGCTGAGAAAGGATTTCCCGTTGACGGGCTATACAGAGATCAGATGGGACGAAGAAAAGAAGAGAATTGTGTATGAGCCCCTGGAGTTGACGCAGGCGTTTAGGAACTTCGAAACGGGCACAGCAGCATGGGAACAGGTTGGTCCAGGACAGGATAGGACGCCTGATTCGGTATGCATTACTCACGCGCTTACAAAAGGCCCTTTTGCTGACTTTGCTACAGTTTAAACTGCCCAAGCCGAAACCAGAGGAGCCGGCACCAAAGAAGTAACATAGGATGGATGGAAGTCATCTCCCCGCGATCAAGCTGGCGGTTTGCTGTACATTTGTTATTCTCTGACTCGTACATATTTCAAGTGTCTGTATATTTCGTTTTCTTAACCCCAAAATCAATAAATTTTGAGAGTCACTCGCCGTCCTAGCCAAACAAGGGACGTTCCAGAGCATTCTCGATCTGTCGCCCAACCATGTGGCGGGGCGGAGTGTCTTAGATATCACGTGACAATGAGTGCTGGGGCTTGAAGTTTAGTAAAGACTCTCGCCAATACAAAGCTAGCATTATACTTGTTCCCCGAGATTTGGGGTCTTGACTTATGGAGGGTTTCTCAGTGTGCTGCTTTGCTTAGTCAACTGCTGATGAGATAGTGTGCCTGTGCCTGTACTGTGTGGAGCGTGTTTGTGGTCAAAGTTTTTGTTCCTTGCATCTTTCTCTGCCAACATCCAACCCATTTTGCTCCCTCCGACATTTGCCATCACCATCGTCCTTCATCCTCCTCAACCTCCCATCTCCATCTTCAAAACCCCTCCGACCGCTGCCGTTATCCTTACTCGCCTGTGCTCTTCCTTTCTATCCGACTCCGAATCATATTACCCGAACCCTTGCTCTCTGCTAACCTGACCTTGTGTCCATCACGGTTGCTTTTCGTTCTTCAATCCCTTCGAAGCCCAGCAGAAGCATTTTGACAGCAGAAGCATCCGTACCCCTTAAATCTATACTCGCATCGCTTTTCAACCCTCGATACTTCAGCTATCTTGTTCGGAGCTCGCTTTCTTTCTGACTTTACTTGTAACAACAACACACCCGATCATCGGTCTACCATGGCTCCCACAGTGCAGCAAGATACCTTCATAGACGACTCGGACGACTGCTGGTATGCTGTCTTATGGTTAATCACTGATGATACTCTTGTGCATACACGCTAACATGGCCATTTAGCCCACTATGCGTCGAAGAATTCGATCTTTCAGATAAACATTTCAAGCCTTGTCCTTGTGGCTATCAGGTACAATAGTGACAACCCTACATCACAAGTTGGAGGCATCCGACTAACCAATGGTGGCATGATAGATCTGCCAATTTTGCTATAACAATATTCGGAAGAATTTGAATGGCCTGTGTCCGGCTTGCAGGCGAGAGTACACCGATGCTACAATGGAGTTCAAGCAAGTTTCGCAGGAGGAGTGTGTTGTCCCAGCCCGGCTCGACCCAATCAGATCATGGAGTTAACTTGCTAACGGAATATTTAGATACCGAGCGGAACAGCAGAAGCAGTCGCGTAAAAAGCAGGAACAAAAGCAGAAGGAACTTCAAAAGCGCGAGCTGGAGCAGACCACTCGCAAGCACCTTTCTGGTCTTCGTGTTGTTCAAAAGAACCTCGTCTACGTAACCGGACTAAACCCTCGGATCAAAGAAGAGGATCTCCTCCAAACGCTGCGCGGAGACCAGTTTTTCGGACAATATGGCAGGATTCACAAAATAGTTGTGAATAAAAGAACCGCAGATAAGGCTCCGACGGAAAGGAGTGCAGGAATGGGTGTATATGTCACATTTACGCGAAAGGAGGATGCAGAGAAATGCATTGCGGCTGTCGATGGCAGTCAGAATGGTGATCGAATCCTTCGAGCGACTTACGGAACAACGAAGTATTGCTCAGCGTACCTCCGAAACGAACATTGTCCGAATAAGAATTGCATGTTCCTTCACGAACAGGGTGAAGAAGTCGATTCGTTCACTAGACAAGATCTCTCATCTTTCAACGTTCAATCATCCCAACGCGCAGGCTCATCTCAGAGTTCTGGTCCACCTCCACCTCAACCTCACCCTCCGATTGCTGCTGCAGCTCCTCCCGCGCAACCAACACCTACACTACCCGTCCGTGTTCCAACTTACCAAAATCACCCGAGCATCAAACCATCAAAGTCACCAGCTGTCCAGGATCATGGATCTCCTCCTTCAGAATCATCCGCATTGCCGTTGTCCGCGAGTTGGGCTGCTAGAACCACCGGAACTCCCGTGAACAACCAATCCAGTAATTCCTCGGAGGAGAAACCAACCAAGGGCACGATCTTGCGCACTCATCCACCGGAAAAACGAGCAACGCCGGAACCCAGGAGGGTAGCGAAAGAAAGTGCGAAAGAACGCCCAGCGAGCCGAGTTTCAGCTATAGGATCGGCTGCCCTTGATGGTGCGGATACTGGCGAAGCGGCTAGCCGCTCTAAGGGTAAAGCTGAGACCGCTGAACCCAGACCGTCACAATCGAGGGCAACATCTCCTCCAGCGAATACAGCCGTCCCATCAATCAATCCACCTTCTCCACCGGCAAATCCGCTTGAAGCAATGCTTTCAGATTGTGTCAAACGCATAACTGCTAGCAATTTCAGGTTTTGCTTCGACAAGTCAATGTTGAGCGAGGAGGATTATGAAGAGATCCAACAGATGCCACCGCTGATCGACAAGTATGGCGGTGCGAAACGGAGAGAGAGACTCATTAAAGAGCGTGAAAGAGAGGTCGAGGAGGAGCGTGTCCGTTCCCAGGCCCAGATCCAACAAGTACAACATCTCTCTCCTCTACCAATGCATCAACAAGTTCCGGCTCCTCAACAGCAACAGCAACAACCTCTCCAACCTATCGCTCAGCAAGTCCAATCGAGGCAAGCGACGAACCAATTATTCGCGGTTCAGACTCCCCAGTCCCAGATTCAAGGCCCACGAACCCAGACTCCTGGTTCAGCACTCAGCCAGCATCAAAATCTGTTGACGGCTTCTCAGGGTCTCATGCAGCAAACTCAGCTGAATCAGACACACCCTCAACATCATGCGCAACAGCATACTCGCTCCTCAAGCCGCTACAATTTTGATGGAATCAAAGCCGCTCCACAACAGATTAACCATCAGCAGCTTCTTCAGCAACAGCATCTACCTGGCCAGAGCTTGCTCTCGAACCAAATCTATGGCTTGAACGGTTCTAATGCGAACGTACAAGGGCCACCCCCTGGTTTGAAATCGGCAGCCACGCCACCAAACTTGATGGGACTTTATGGCCACCCAACTTTCGGACTTGGTGGAGGCGGGATGGGAAGTAGCAACCAGCAGATGGGTCATATGCCCGGCCACGCTAAGAGCGATAGCCAAGACTTGATGCAAATGATGAGGAGTGGTGGTGGAAAACGTAAGTCCCATCTCTCCCTTCTAGGTGTCCCGAGGTTACAGCGCCAGGCTGAAATGGCGATGGGTAAAGATGCGGATCCTGCGATCCTCCAGTCGCGTCTTGGACCTCAGCAGCATCCGTTGCAGCATCAACTCGGTCTCGTTGGTCACAATCAACAAGGTGGGTACTTGAACCATTATCATCAAACTGCCGCCGGTGGTTGGCAAGGCAGATAGAGTCTCTTGGTTTGAGTGATAGGTTCCTCTATAGGCATCATGGGTTTCGAGCCAGACACAGAAGACAGCATAATTCACGCCGTCGCTTACGTACAGAGTTTCATTTTTTTGCCTATGCCGTCCTCCATACTCAAAATCATCCTTCCTCACATTCTGTTTCATTCCTTTGCTTCGTTCATGTGGAGTTATTGGATATCCTGGCCTTGATTTCTGATTTGCAGCTTCTTATATGCATCGTTCTGCGATTACTTCTTCAAACGCCCCGTTCAGCACCTGACGACTTAGCATCTTCAATCTTTTCGATTCTTTGACGACCGGCAAGGGATACATGGCGTTTGATTTATTTTCGGTTCTCTACAACAAAACTTTCGTTGTTTCATTTTACTCCTTCGCAAATATCCCAGCATACCGTAAGGTTCGGGCGCTTTTTCTTCCATCACAGTCTTGTGTTTTTTTCATCCTTACCCTGTTGTCCACTATGGCTTAGTACTTAATGAGGAGGATGGATGCAAAGGATGATACTTCATTTTTCTCCCAAACAGTACGTAGCCAACCCTTTTGAATCGTCCTCAATATGGTTCGCTTCTCTTCTTCTCCTGCTTCCTACACTTTGGAACCTTTTGGGCTTCTAGTGAACATGAACTATTGTTGTCCATCTCGTAAACATGAACCTCTTCTGATTTTGCCTTCTGGAAAAATAGGTAGGGAAATGCCCTCACTGTTGCTGTCTTCTGTGTACACCGAAACCCACCCGTGACGAGCCTAAAATTCTTGAAGACCGAGGCCGATGATGGTGACTGACTGGATGCTTGATGAGGCCTTGATGGACTGCCATCTACAATATAAAATATAACAGTAACGAGGCGCGTAAACTTCAAATCCAGAAGGCTAATTCGGACATTGTGAGTAATAGTAGAGCCCGTTGATGAAATCACCCCCTCTGCGGAAGATTTCGAAACAATCGACAAGCTTGTCGAGGACAGGACGGAGTTGGTGCCAGCTACACCGCCGCCGCCGCCTGCTGCTAGTGTATCATCTGCTTCTCTCGTTCGGCCTCAAGACGTTCCTGTCCTACCTGCTACGCCGTTACTAAATTATGCGGTACCGGGCAGAGTAAAGTCGCCTTTACCTAAGCTAGCTACGCCGGTAACGCCGAAAGTGCAGCCTGCTGTTCCTGAACCTAAATCTAAGCAGAAAAAGGAGGACAAGTCACAGGCGGTGCCAACTATGGCAGCTGTGGCCAAAGCCCCCCCTCCCCCTCCCCCAAGCAAGTCTGCGTCCAAGGAACCAACTGGCAAAAAGGCCAAGCCGCCTACCTTACCGCCTCTGGCTGCCGTTGTCGCCGCTGCTACGGCGGAGCCTTCTCCTACATCTGCTAGGTCACCAGCAACTGCTAGTCCTAAGATCATCAAACTAGCAACAGTAAATGCTGATATTGGTCCTTCAAGTGCTGTATCCTCGGTTCCTCCGACTCCGCTGCTAACTACTGCTCCATTGCCCACGCCGCGGGCCCGCACTATGCGAATCGTTTCATCTACTTCTATAGAAAACCAAAGCAAAATTGAAGGAAAAGATAAGGGTACTAAACCACAGGATGCTCCTCCAGTCGCAAATACTACTACGAAACAGGTTACCCGACCTGCTACGCCCGCTAGCGAGCTCATTAGTGATACTGCCTCGACTACATCTAGTAAACGTGGGAGTGTTAGCAGTCCAATGGTTCGCAGTGATTCCATTGCCTCTAGTACGCTAGCAATCACGGTGAAGGCGAAGTCTAAATCAGCTTTAAAGAAGGAAAGACAGGCACTTGCAAGAAAAGAGGAGAAGGAGAAGGAGAAGGATAAAGAGAAAGACACTGCCCCGATCCCAAGTCCTACAGTTGAAGATCATGCGCCCGTTGTCGCCCGGGCCAAGAAGAAGGAGAAAAAGAGTAAAGCTGCCGCCGCTGCTGCTGCCGCTGGTAAGACCATCAAGACCACCGCTTTACCTGCTTCTCCAGGGATCGCGACACCGACCGGGGTGGGCCCGGCTGCTACTGCCGCAGTCTTTACTGCCGAGACTGAACACAGAGATGATCGTTCCAGTCGTGCAGGTAGTATTAGTATTGCTACACCAAGTGAGCCAGCAATTCTCGAACCTGCTAGCGCCGACCCAGGAAACAACGAAGCCGAGAATGAGCCTAATAAGCCCGATCTTTTATCTACCATCAATCCGAACGACATCATTGTCGCCCTGAACGAATCCCGAGAAATCGATTTCTTAGACCTCGAACTTCTAAAGCCTGTTGTGGGTCTTCAGCATCGATTCGAGATCAGCGCGGCAGAGATCTCGGAATTTGGCAAGAGACTTAGTATGGCCGTCGCTGCTTCAGCAGGTGATGTCGGTGATCATCAGATCAGTGTCGAAATCACGACGAATCCTTCCACGAATAATTCTTCTGCTTCCAATTCCGCATCGAACAGTCAGAATGGAGCTGCTGCTGCAGGACGACTTATTGTTACACCTGGCGGGGTTATGCTCAAGGGATTGAGCGCAGAGCAGGAAGCCAAGTTTATCAGGCTTGAGGAACGGGCATCCAAGACGCCAATTCCATTTAAATCCTCAGATCTAGCGAAGGCGACATTTCCAATTGCTAAGAAAGAATTGGCATCGACTCTGGCTGAGACGCTGGCGAGTAAGGCTGCCGGCCTCGCGGATTTGAGTTTGGAAGATACATTGGCGTATCTTAATCAATTGAACCAATTCTTGGAGTTCTCCCCGGAGACGGCGGCAGCCGCAGCCGCAGCTGCCAGTCAACTAGCACAAGCTCATACACAGTTTACAGGAGGGAGGTTTCAACCCGCACCAATTCAACAAGTCCCAACCCCTTCTTCGTCGAAAACACTCCCCAACCCCGCCCAACCTGGTAATAAGAAGTCTGGGAAAACTCCACCATCTACTGCGCTGGGGCCTCCCCCTGCCCCCATTAATCCGGCAAGCGTTGCTTCGGCTGCGGTTGCTGCTGCTGCTGGTTCGCTTGAGCAGATGCTCATGGTCGGTTTTCATTCAGCGTTTAATAGTAAGCCATTAACGGAGAGTTCTATGAGCGCAGAGGAGGCAGAGAAATTGTTAGTCATGAGCAGGAAGGAGACGGAGGCCTATGAAAAGAAAGTGAATAATTTGATGAAGAGGAATAAACGTTTGATCTTCGGGGCGTTAGGTTTACAAGTTTAGAGAGGCTACTGTAATTTCAGATAAAGGCGGTAAGACTGTGTTTTATTTTTTTCTGGAGTTTGCGGGCGTTACGGAGTATGGCGGTTGCCTATCCGAATTTTCTATATTCCTGTCTAATGCTTTCTCGGACTTTGCTTCGTAAGAAACTTTGTACTATACGGACTATAAAATCCTTTGTTATCACGAAATAGAGAATTGACAATACGTTGGCCACACTGACGGATTTTTGGGTGGCATACCCATATCCGCATTGGTTGAATTCCGAGGTGAATAAGTAGTCCTCAACTATATGATGATATAATAATAATCATACGTAAACTTGTAAATACAAACTTAAGAATTGCTGACGGAAAGTCGAAGCACTCCATTGTACACCAATAGCTATTTTATTATGCATGAAGAATACAACAATTCTCAGCTAGGGCGTTCACTTAAGATCAACTGATCAGGCGCTGATGAGAACGAAAGCCTTCACGATAACCATAGTTTGGTCGAGATTCTTTCCTCCGCCGTCGCCGTGCTTTATGAGCATCGGGCTCCCAACGAGCTCAATGATACCAGCTCGGTCTCCCTCAGCGTCAGGACCATCATTAACACCAACAGTTACTCCGTATGCCGTAGTTGACTGATCATCCTCTCCTCTCTTATATTTCATTCCTTTAAGATGTGGCGACTCAATAGTAAATCCAGCCCTTTCTTGCATGATCAGTCGAGAGAACTCGACAGCTCGGTCGAAGACTTCATGCAGTCGTTTATTTAGGTCGCCTTTGCCTAACATGCTATCGAGCTGCTCTTGGCGTGCCTGTCCCCTAGTCAAGTTCTCATTTATATAAGCCGCGAACTCGGCTAGGATATTCTTCAAAAAGTCTTTCTTATCGCGGCCACTATCGTCAACCTCCTGTAGGTGGTTCAGTTGACGCACGGTGATAGAACGCCATTTGCCGGCGTTTTCATTGGTTTCGTGGTCCGGGAAGAGCTTGTCGAAGCAAAAACGAGATGCGAGTTCGCCGATAGCACCGCCAAATGAGGCCAAGGGCTGTGCGCGATCAAGTAATCTTTCGCTGATAAATTTCCAGATCGCTTGACGGAGAAGTAGTTTTTTCTCCATATCTGATGGACTGCCAGTGACAACTGAAAGATTGACCGAGTCGCCCCAGAGCGCATTGGCATCCCAGTCGCTAAGAGGGTTTCCTCGTAGAACCATCTGTTTCAAGTCCTTCGATTTGATGAGCTTCCCGATAGCTTGGTTGAGCCGCACGAAGCCCTGTGATACTTGGGAATCGAAACTGGGATCAAATCTATCAACGCAAGAGAGTACTTCGTTTTGAAGCTTAGAAAACTGCTCACGTGTCTGTTCCAACTCCTCTTTTTCTTTGTACCATTCTCTTTGAGCTTGAGCAAAATCCTGGACGTTGAATATCTTGAGAAACTCCTTTGCGACAATGAGATGAGATTTTAGCATCGCATTTTCATGTTCGATAGCAGTCGTCCCCGTGCCATTTATGTGTCGGGATTCATGGAGAGCATCTTGCTGGCAAGCCATCAGATCTATGCGATGCCGAAGCTCTGAATTTTCCTGTTCTAGTGATCGAGCTAGTCGTGACTGTTCTTGGGCCGCCGTCTTGTAGAATTTTTTCCTCCTCATCAACTCGACATATTTCTCTGCGGCCGGAACTGTCTCGGTCATGTAGCCGGTTTGATCGTGGCCGTTGTCTTCTGGTTCCATTCTTTTATCAGCACTGGGTAATTGAGAATGGTCCATATTAACAGGCTCGTCATCGCTTAAAGGTTCTCGATGCTTTTGCACTGACGAGTTCGAGGTTCTCTCTGCGGATCCAGCCCTGTAGAACTAAATTAGCAACGTTTACACTGATAAATATATACGAAAATTGGCTATCGAGCTATTGGAAGTTCGTACATATTGTGATTCTGATTTCTGAGGGCGGATTGTAACTGGATTTTTACGTGAAATTACGCGTATACACTTGGAAGTCCGAGACTCTTTCAGGATATAAGGTCTACAGTCTGTCTTATGAGAACTTTGAAATATCGACCAAAAGTTTACCGCACTCCATCCCAATTGCTGGGGAGTGGGGCCAACTTTACAAAACCTTTCGAGCTTTCTCATCGGCGAATGCAATCGGGAATCTGTCCGATCATCATATGATTACATTCAAAAAAGCGTAGCCTCGACATATAATCCAGCCGCCGGAGTTATCAGCTTAAGCCATGAAGTTACACAATATGCATTATCCCGTCTTTTTATCGTATCTTCCTGAATCTGGGCATGCATGTGGCGTGCTAGCTGAAAGTTGATAGCCTGCTGAAGCCGCCCCTCACCAATTTTCGATCGTTGGAGCCTCATTTAAGAAACCCAGGTGAAATAACACTAATATACTACAAATTTCCCTGTCTTCGAGCTTGACACAAGTGCTCGAAATTTTGTTTCGTTCATTCACACCCAATAGTAGCGATATAACGATATTCATAACACAGTAATTGCCAACGCTGGTTAATACTCTCGATCATGGCTTCATCAATATTCGGAGCAAGAGCGAAGCTAACTATTGGACTTGACTTCGGGACAACATATTCGTGAGTTCATTCTAAGCCGCTCGATTCTGTTGATTTATAAGTTTAACTTTAAATTGATGAGAATAGCGGAGTGGCCTACTGCGATGGTAAAGGTGCCGCCGAAGGAACCGAAGGGGTTCAACTCATCACAGCATGGCCTGGGATGGCTACACAAAATGCAACAAACGAGTGAGTTAGGACCACTTCCCTTCGATCTGGTTCGGTTATGGCTGACTCGAAGGTGCTGGCAGAAAAGTACCCAGTCGGATCGCCTACAGTCCGCCCCCCAACCCGGTGATTTTGTGGGGAAATCAAATTAGGCACAATACTAAGGCAGCTGTTCATGCATGTATGAAGCTCAAGCTGGACGAAAAAATGAAGGGTTCGGATCAGTTTCGCCTCCTTCTTGCTTTTCTCACCAGAGGCATGTCCAACGTCGACATCGATGATATCCTTGATAGTCCGTCTGGCCCTCCCGACTATCCGGGTAAAGATCCGGTAGACATGGTGGCAGATTACTTAACAAAGATTCGAGAAACTACCTGGGAAGTGCTCGAGAGACAGTATGGAAGAGAGCTTTTCTCATCTATGCCAAGGGAGCTCGTTGTCACAGTTCCAGCAGTCTGGTCCGAGAGAGCCAAAGACCTAACTCTGAAAGCCGTGAGCCGAGCAGACTTCAAAGCTTCGAAGATATCCCTTGTGACGGAACCAGAGGCAGCCGCTATTTACACGCTTAAATGCATGCGCGAAGGCCCGAACAGGGACGATGTGAGGTTAGGAGACGTATTCGTTTTGTGTGATGCTGGCGGCGGCACCGTCGACTTGATCTCGTACAAAATCACACAGGTCGAACCTACGCTGAGGGTTGAGGAAGCCGCTATCGGAAGCGGTGACAAGTGCGGAGCCACGTATGTGGACAAAGAATTTCTTGCCTGGCTAGAAAAATGGATAGGCTCTCCAGCTTTCCAAAAGATCCCCGTCGAAAAGACTCGTCATGGTAGTCAGATGATGATTTCTTTCGAAGCCAACAAATTCTGCTTCTCTGGAAAAGAAGACGAAATGGAAGTCAGACTCCCGGCAGAGTGTGGTATCGAGGAAAATGAAGACCTCAACATCGAGGATAGGACTCTGACTTTGAACGCGTATGAATATAAATCCTCGCTTCGAGAGCCTAGTTTCGTCAAGTGCGTGATAAACTAGCTAACCAATGGCATACACGCTACCATGACAGTGCGCAAATGAAACAGGTTTTCGATCCTTGCGTCAACCGCACTCTAGAGCTCATCGACGGTCAGGTCGCTGCTCTGATGAGAGCTGGCAAGGGAAAACCCAAGGTGAGTTAAACGGCGGCTCAGTCGCGCAATCTTGGCCCACTTGAAATATACTAAAGTGCCCGATTGATAGATGGTATTTGTGGTTGGTGGGTTTGGGCGGAATGAGTATCTCTACAGCAAAATCCAAGAGTACTGCACCGCAAGGGGAATAGAGACGCGGCAGCCAAAGTTTCCGTAAGTGTCTTCGCCATGTGTACATGTTATTTGTTCCACGAACTTTTCTGATGTCGTGATACAGCTGGTCAGCTGTTGCTCGAGGTGCAGTGTGCCGTGGTCTGGAATCCGGCGCAGGGGGGCTCGTTGCCGTGCGTCTATCTCGCAAGTTCTATGGCACCCCGGCCTCTGAGCCGTTCCGGCCCGGTATTCATGACCCAGAGGATATGTTTATTGACGATCTCACAGGAAGAAAGATGGCTAAGGGCCAGATGACCTGGCTCTGTGACAAGGGAGACCGTTTATCCGCAGACCAGCCGCGGACGATGTCTATTGAAGTGTCACGGCATTTCGAAGAGCACGAAGAGCGCCATGTTGGCGCCGTCTTAGTTGGATGTGAGGAAGATACAGCACCACGGCGTTTCGCGGATCCTGCGGCGCAGGTTATCTGCCGGGTCATCGGCGACTTTAGCGAACTTCCTCTATCCCAGCTACCGAAATCGCGAAATCCTCTGACTGGTAGGGTATACTGGGAGCTCGACTTCAAACTCCAAGCCACTTTTGCCAGCGAGGTTATTACCTGGCAGTTGTTCTACCGCGGTAGAGAGTATGGCTCAACCAGCGTCAGTTATGATGAATAGCTGAAGTATCTATTGACTAAACAGCTATATCAAAGAATTCTGCAATTACTTCTTATATATTTTAGTCATCAATATCTGTTCAGGCTTATCAAGATTTTTTTGCTTTCTACCTACAATTGCACGCGTATTTGTGTCTTCAGGTAGATATTATCGAAAATCTCTAGTAAAAATAAAGAAATCCCAGTCTCGGCACTAAAGAAATCTATCCTAAAATATAACTTAGAAATTCAAACACCAGCTTTGTAGACTCAGTCTCAAAGCTAGACACCCACCACCTATTTTGAACATTGCTAGGAGAAGGCACTTGCTGAACTTAAATTCTGTATCTGTACATTTGAAAGACTGAAATTTGTGGTTTATGGTAATTATCATGACTAAACCGATTTTACCGCCAGAACTAACCAATTATACGCGACGATACTACCACTGGGCCCTGTCGGTCAAGGCTACAGCACTACAGATAAGACATAGCACGCTCTTGGTATCGACGCCACTGGAGGTCAGATATATATGTCTCTGTAGGTATGAGCTCTGTCATAGCTATATAGATTAGTGGGTTGACATGATGGAACTTTCCGAAACTGAAGTCTTTATGCATGTGACTTCATTCGGCATGCCCTCCGCGCATAGATTTTAAGGCTCTTCATTTTACCATTACAAATTATAACACATGGTAGTCGAGGTTGCGGCTGAATAGTATCAGCCCGTTCGTCCATTCGACTCCCCTTCGTAAGATTAACCCCCAACATGAAAGCCAATACCTAAGTTACACCGCTCAGCGGCACCCAAGGTGAGGCACGGCATTGGCGACCACAACAAAATACAACAAGGCTGGGTTGATTTCATGCATATTGGAGGAGAGAGTTAATTAAGTGGCTGCCGCCTCTTTCAATATTCGGAGCGATTTAACCCCGATGGTGTCCACCCTAGAAAAGCTGAAGCAAGAAGCGGCTCTGCGATTTCGATTTCGCGGCTTGTACTACACAATTGTAAAGTTGACATGATTTGAGGCCATGTCTGTTCTTTATTCACCATCTATCTGCGCCATATGGCGACAATCATCGGTTAGGAGGAAGAAGCCTAAGACTTGACTATACTTGAACATCAATTGGGAACGAGCTAAACTCCTCAATTACGATGACGACTTTAGCCACATCTACTAGGGAACCGACAATCACGGTCCAGTTCTCAGCACTCACGACACCATGGACTCCACCCGCATCGTGCGCAACACCAACCCTCAGATTCACAGGTGGAACTTGCTATGGCGCTATATGTACGACTTATCCCTATCCTGTCACCATATTCGACGGATGGGCCAATTGGCCTTTCGAGAATGCTCCGGGATTGTTCACCTCGACAGAGTGCGTACCTCCCGGATGGGGAGCCAAATATGAATCCTACTATATACGCGGGTTCTACGCTCCGGCAACTGGCTGTCCATCAAAATATTCGACTGTCAAGACACTGGAATATACTAGTACTTATGCTTCGTATAAGCAAGATCTGACTGCATACTGTTGTCCCTTGTAAGCTCGACACGCGGCCCTTTCCCCTCAGAAATAAACCACCTAATATTGGGTCTTCGATAGCTCTTATTCCATTTATACATACAATTCCATGGGGTCTGATGGATACCCCACACTGCAACAAGGTTGTGAAAAGACATCGGTCCTATTCTCTGGAGACTCTTTTTTAGTAGTCGCAAATGGACAAAAAACGGTTCAGGATCCTATGGAGCCGACTCGGACAACGCTATACTACACTGAGAGTGTCATCAGCACATCTTCTCTTAGCACAAATTCTCTCACAGTCGCTGTCCATCATCCTATTATCGGTGTTATTGTTCCTGCCTCTACACTGACGGCAACCTCAGCGCCCACGGCTACCACCACCGCCAAGTTCTCAATCTTTCATCTACCGCTCCATTTCTCTATTTTGGTGGTCATAGCCATAATAATCTTTGGGATTGGATTGGTTTCTCTTTGCTGTGGCTGCTGCAGTAGTAAGGAGAAGAGGCGAAAAACCGAGTATAGGACTCAAACTGTAGTGCCAGAGCCACGAGCTACTTCCCAACTACCCGCACAACCTCCCAGAGTCTTCAATCCAGTAACCACAAGTCCTGCTATATGGAATATAGAGGATTTAAAATGCCGCCACGGCCTGATCGTGAACAACTGCAAGTGGTATTCTTCTGGTTTAAAGGAATGCTGCGCCTGCTCTGATACTGTCACTTCTCCTCTTTCACAGTTCCAGCGTACTTCTCTGTATTGCGCAACTTGTCAGGAACATTTTAGGAACCTACCCCCAGCAAAATGCCCCCGAGAATGGAACTTGGCAGATATCCAGTGCAGGCACTCTCTATCCAAATCGTGCTATCGCACGAATAAATTCGAAATCAGTTGTTGTGCATGTAAAGACACTAGAGAAGGCTTCTTGACGAAATTAGAACGCCTAAGAACATACTGCGTCTCATGTTCTTTCTTGTGGAATGTTACAGCGAATTCAGAATGTCCAGCGGAGTGGAAATTAGGCTGCCGACACGGCAATATCGCAGATTCATGTCTTAACAAAAGCTCAAGTAGCTCCGATTGTTGCGCTTGTCTCGATAAACGGCTAAAGAACATGAGCAAAACGACCAGGGTGCGATCGTACTGTAGTTCATGCGAAACGCGCTGGAGTTTAAGACCAGACGTTCAGTGTCCGCCCGAGTGGAGACTGTCAGAGCCTCGCTATGAATGCCGTCATTCATTGGCTCTTGAGTGTGGGAAATCCGGCTACGGGCAAGTCTGGTGTTGTGCATGTCAGGACGGAGCTAAGCTCTTGAGTGTGCAGGATCGCATAAATGAGTACTGTGGGCCATGTCACCGTTCCTGGAATGAAACTATCAGGAGGGGAGACGATATTCCGTTCGCATGGAAGCTAGTGGCTACCGATCTCATGTCCTTCAGGGGATGCAAAGGGGGCACCTCGCCGCCCAGACCCCAAGTATCCTACCCCGGTGAGCGCATTGACACCCACAGAAGAATATTTGATGAAGGCCCACGATATGGTTTGCCGAGATACGGCAGAGATCTAGATGCCCACGTCGAACTTCCTGGGAGTGACGTTACCCCGATGAGCACAGTAGAAAATTCTCGTCGCGTCGCAATTCACAAATACTGTTTCAGGAATATTATCGTCGAGATATCTGACGACACGAAGACCCTACCAGAACCTGACTATAGTGGATACAAAGATATGGGAGTCCAAAGAAACAAGCCAATACTATTGACGCCGATTGTAGGTGCCGCGTCTAAACTACGTCGGAAAGAGGTTCTGCGGGGGGTAGAACCATCTGAATCTCGAAGCCCACCAGCACCTCAAGGTGAGTACAAAATTCCGAACATGATCTCGATTTCCGCTGATGGCAATTAGCTTTATCGCCCGCTGAGCGGCGAAGAGAGGAAGAGCGAAGCGGTTTATGCATTGGGCCACCGACTTTCACAGTTCTTCCTGACACGTTCATATAAAAGGAAGCTGAAGCTTTTAAAAAGCCCATGAACCGGTCCAGGACTAACAGCTCCTTCCAACCAAAACCATAAGTAGCAAAGGCGGTACTCCTTTAATTTCTATATACATTCGACTATTGATGAATTCCTTCAGATATATCTTCAAATAAATTAAGATGCGCCAAAAATCCAACGGTATACATAGCACCATATTGACAATACTATACGCATATATTAATGAAACGGGCCATTAAGATTAAGGCCTAACTAAGTGTCGTGGCTGTATTGGGGTTCAGGTCCGGATGTAATAATCAAGAAAGCCTTCTTGGTCTAACACTCAGGGTTATTTCTCATGGTTGAGGTATTTGGGATGTAATATGAGTTATAATACCGGAAATAATTACACAGAGCGCTGATAATTTTGTCTTGGATGCCGAAAATTATCACAATGATCAAGACATACGTTCGAATTTGACAACACGCTGGGTATAGACCTTGTGTTGTCTACACCATCAAATTATCTATTCCCATACAGATATCTATTCATAGTTTTTTGGCACGAGACAAATGCCCATTATAGATACGAAAGCCGCCTGATAAGGTGGGTATTAAAACTACCTTCCCCGTTGTGGTCCTTGAATCGGGCTATATTGTGCTTGTGCAAGCAATACAGGCTTTTTAAAAGCGGGATCAACGACGTCGACATGCAACAAATCTCGATATTTCTCGATTTCTGAACGGCTAAAGAAGAGTTTGAAGTTGGAATTTATTGAAACCGATTAGGATTATACGTAATTATAAGCACCTTTATTCCCCAAATGCATTCAGCATACTAGACCGAAACTGCCAGGTGTTAAACGCTTTTAAGCCGTGAGAACGGAGCAGAGACCGGCTGCTGCTGGCTGAAGATAGTAGAAGGTCTTAGGGATATAATTCCTTCCCTCAGGAAAAGACGAAAAGTAAAGGTCGCAAAACGCCGCAGATAACTCCTGATATCTTAAATATCTTGTGATGTCCGATTAAATAGCCGTAAGATCTAACAACCATCCGTCCGTCAGCCGGCTATGTCCGTGATCCCCGATTTTGATGTGATATGAGGAGCGCCTATCTTACTATTTGCAACAAAATCGACTTTGGAAGAGATGCAGATCTATCCTCCTCATTTGTGCATACCGATGCCGCGTATTGATAGCTCGCAGTGAAAGCAGTCCTAGAGCACGCTCTCCTTCGCTCTTGAGAGGGATGGAGAGGGTTATGCCTGGCTTGGAATTCTACCTTGGCGGCTCCGAATGGTCGCGGGACGGAAGACCGCTTTCGGGTTGTCTGCATTTGGGTAACTGGCTGTTGCTGTTCGAAGACAACACGAATTGTTAGTACGCTGCGGGAAAACCCTTCGAGAAAAATGATAATGCGGATGCATGTGGGTAGCCATTTCGAAACCCTCCAAGATTGGCGGCGGAGTTTTGACAGATTTTGAACCACGGTATTGGAACCAGCTGCAGCTGACATTTCGCCTACGTACCTCGAAAAACCAAGCTGGCATCAGCGGAATATATGCTGCTTCCAGAACCACATTCAGTATATCCTCTTCCTCTTCATCAGATGTGATATCAAAAAATCGCTTGCGAATCATGCATTCGAAGTCAACTTTCGCGATTCGCTCCACGAATGGAAGATTTAGGATGTGACAACCGTGGGCATATGCTTGCAAGTATGTGATGTAGCACACGAATGAGGGGTTCTCGCAGCTCAGAAGATAGTCCATGCTTGCTATGAGAAGTCTCTAGTGATATTATAATATAGAACGGGATACCAAGGTATTATAAGAACGAGATATCAAATGGCCGCACACGTAATATAATGAAAAACGTACTCTTATGCTTTAAGTATGTCAATACGGGAACCTTTTGACTGGATATACAAAATCGTACTCAGGGTGACTGCGAGCTCAGTATATATAATTGCCCGCCCGGTGTAATGCGCAAGGGTTAACGTAAATTTGGGTTATACATCTGGACTGTCGTGAACTGAAACAAACAAGGTCATAGAAACCAAGAAATCATGGTTGGTTTCTCGATAGCGAACGGTAGCGCGCGATTTTTTTGATGGTTGTATCTCTTTTTGATTCACTTCGACAGAGAGAGCTTGGACGCCGAGGGGATGAATGGTGAGACCCCTCCTCATGCATGGCATATTTAGTATAAGGCACGCGCTGCGTATAGTTGAAGAACGCCCAATATGGCCTGACTTGAACTATCACGCATCAATTTTAAAATTAAATACAATACGAAGAATAAACCCTCCGTCAGACCAACGAGTCGACAAGAAGTCACCCATAACTCAGGGTTTAGGCACAGACGGGAAGACGAGCGGGGTCTGGAGCTGTAAAACTTCATATGAAAGGCTTGGGTACAAGATTCCGAAATTTGCGTATTATTCTCAGCCCACTTGGCGCTCAGAGTAGTATACCTATGCAATTACCCATTAGCTTTCGATTCAATATGTCAACATTCGAAATTTGAGTACTCTAGTTGGATTCTATGGCTTCTAGCTCCCGCGCTTAGTGGTTCATTCTCGCAGATTTCTCTGCTAGATTTCCAGGTTGATGCACCTGAAGCTCGCCGGAGATGGTAAGGACTAATCAGTTGGAATGTGCCGTCTTTGATCGAGATTCAACTTTCTGTTGCCATCTCGTTGCAACGCATTGTTTTATGCCTGACCCTGGAGTAGCTTTCCCTTTTAAAAGCCCACGTCCAAATCCAGGATAATCGCTGCAGATTTGCCCCCAATTTGTCCATTTTAACTAAGATCTACAGTGCGGGTAACCACATCCGGACGACATACAACACAAAGCAACCGTTATATTTTGTAGACTTTTTTGCCAAAAGTTGTTAGTTTCATTCTAGGCTTGGTGATGAGGACCTGAACAAACTCAATTAGCTCCGGAAATTTTCGGTCTTGAGGGTCGATTTTATTCAGGAGGACTTGAGTTTGCTGTTTCTCACTCCTATTACCCCTCTCTCCTTCATATTCAAGCTCTTCCGCCTGTTCAGATGAGGTTTCTTCGAGTCACCTCATGGTAATGTTATCTGACTCGAGTACCGCAGTATTCGTGGCAATATCGAAATCGCAATTTTGTCGTAGATTTTGTGGCATCTCGCTTGTGAGAGCTTCATTCAGAGGAGTCTCGTTAAAGTTGTTGTATGTTTCTGCTGGATAGCCCAATAACCGGAAATTTTAAAATCATGGGGTTAGCGAACACTTGCTGAGACGAGAAGATGTACCCAACGTCTTTCTTCGCACATGCCTAGAGATTTGAAGTCGTTCTTGAGCCCATAATATAGTCGGCGAACGCTCAATCGTGCATTAAAAAATACAATAGTCAGCGCCAAGCCTCATAAGTCGTATCGCGGATCCGCGGACCGATCGCAACCATCGAGCCAAGATTGAAAGACTGATTGAGACATTTCATACATCTTAAGAATACAAACATAGTTGGCTACACCAAGGCTTAGGAATATATTTATTTGAATATATCTTTGTGGAACCTGCTCGGTGGCTCGGCTGAATGTTGAAGCGCGGCTGTATCAGGAACAAAACATCCGCTTTCATACCTCTATAAGGATTGGATCGGGTAATATTTGGACTCATGTTAGGATGAAGAAGCGAGGAAGATAGAAATTCTTCCTTGGTTTTGACTATATTACTAGTGGTTCTCAACTGTGATGGTGCTTGCGGTTCGCAGGTTAAATGAGCTCTGATTGATTCTAAACTATACTAAACTTGCGTTGACATGTAGGTAAACTTGTTACATTGTCGGACAGGGGGATCGGAACGCTACTCTTCCGTTCAACGGCTCAAATGGAATCATAAACTCCGGGGGCACTGTTCGTTCCTCCTCGTTCAAGCGCTTCTAGGTAAGGGGTAAGCTCGAAATCGAGAGGCTGCCATAAACCGTCATGAGAAGCGATATCATTACTACTTCCGGATTATTTGGGCGCTGAGTGGCTAGCCTAGGAGCTTAGACAGTCCCAGAAAGCGGGTACGATCCCAGTAGCTCGGTATCGAGACGAGTGTCTCAGTAGCGTATCCCATAGAAAGTGCAATATTCTAGTACGGTCTCTGTACTCCTTCCATTTTCATCTGCTTGCTATGATTTACTTGTAATTGAGCAGACTAAGCTACGGACGATGTTTAGGCTATAATTCTTGGATTATACATCATTGAACCTAATGCCCACCATATGATCCCTATCGATTGGCACCTAAGGTAGGTCCATTATATGTGCCAGTGTTTGACATTCACTACTGACCAGCAGAAGCCTTGATTTGGCCATTGACGCCACTGACGATGCTTTCCTACGGATGATAAAGCCGGCTTAAGCTTCATATGCAGCTGATGGGATACTAGTCGCAAGTTAAGTGCCAACTTCAACTCTCAATGCCACCGATTCGCAAATTTCAATTTAGAACCCTCGAGAAATATGGATGAGTACTGAAAGCAGAAGTTACAGTTTGCTACTGAAATAGTTGTAAAGAAATCGTATTGTGTACACATTTGTATAGTCTAGACTGACTAAATCGGGACTAATAGAGAGAGAAATTGATCGTCAAAATGCAGGACCCAACTTTGAAGCGCTTCTAGAATACTTCGATGTTGGCATCGCCCAAAAGCCATGTTCACATCCGCCCTTGATCAGCCGAAAACATCAAACGTAATCAACGTTAAGGTTGGGTCCAAGTTTGGGCGGGTTTCAGGGCTGTATTTGGGGAGTTTTTCGGAGTTAAGTATATCCGGAGTCTTTGTTCAAAGTCTACTTGCCACACCAATACCGCTACGAGTAATTTTCAAAGGTGGTACGGTGCAGGCAACGCCTACGGTGGCTCATGACAGATCCTGTGGCTGAGAATCCTGCACATTTCCCAGTCACCATAATATTTTACATTACGGAAATGCCCCCGCCAGCCGCAAGGGAGGGTATGAGCTGAGGTGCCTCAAGCAATTACCCGTACTGTGATCTAGATCACATGCACAGCTGTTAGAACGGCCTTTACTATAATTCATTTGATGCCATTCCCCCCTCTTCCATGTGGGTATATTTGCCGTTAATACTTCAATATATTACTTTCGATAATAGTAATTTGAATATTTTAGGTAAATATCTTTGCTATTTAAGTACCATAGGCCGCAATGATCAAGTACTTTTGACTCTCAACTCTATCATATCCTATGGATCCAGTTAAGCAACGCAATTGCATACAAACGATATCCTTCTTTCTAAATCACACCATTATATGTGAGTACCGAGCCCCAATCTAATACAGCCTTAATAGCATTATGATATTATCCGAGCAATTAATTGAGTCAAGTACATATAATACGAAATTATATTCCTGTAATAAAATAACAAGATTGCCAAGTTTTATAATTAGACGCCAATCTGCATATTTGACGACATGATCGTCATATGAACCTACGAACTATGCTTCCGGTATAGTTCTATCCGGGTGCCTTGCATATAATATTAATGCATTAGAGAAGGTATAAGGACCCGGGGACTTTCTAGCTCATCTGCATACACACAGACGGATTGAAACCTTAACACATGAAAATCCGAAGCTGACCGGGAGCATGGGTTTTGTGCCGATGAAGATTATCCGGATCAGACATAACAAAAATGTTCATGTGATGATGCAGAGAGCCTGCAAAGTGAAGTATTTACAACCCTCTGTTGACTTAATTGGGATAAGAAAATGATTCAGTTACGGTTAGCACTCTACCGGCTTGCAATATATGCGGTTGAAGGTAATTAGACCTCCCACCCTCGAGGTTATACAATGTATCTCGCCTTGTCGTTGGCGAAATGGGTTTGATCAGTTGAAGTCTCAAATAGTATCAACTGATAGGTTATACATTTCTATCACGGATAAAGCTCGTGATATCCCAGTTATATCCAGATCCCAGAAACCAGTGACACTCCGGGCTTGAAGTTACATAAAATCCTGAGAACCTGGTCAACCAAATCTGACCTGGCACATTGATATCGAAGTGAACAGGAAGAATGAATTCTTCCATAGAAAACTAGGTTGAAGATCCTTGGAATAGGCAGGTTACATCCAAATTACCCAGTCTCATAAACCTGCATCCAGCTTGTTATATATATATGGGATCAAATTGTGAACCTGTGCTATATTGGCTGCGTAAAAATACCATGGAGCAAATCTGAAGATCTTTGATTACATCTTAACTTCACATATTTATTCACTGACATGACAGCTTGTAATTGATTCAAGAATTTAACCATCAGAAACTCCCACTAAATCAGTAGTTTTAAATTCCTCGTGTAACATTATATTATAAGATGATTGCAGAGCGCATTGACAGGGGTCGTCTACAAGCCTGCAAGTCGATGTACCGCACATGAATGTATTGTTGTAGTCGAGTAAACATGTTAGTACGTAGGAGCTCTGCTGCAATATCAATACTCTGGATCAAAATTTCGCATACCTGATCGCTAAAGAAGATCGGAGATGGTAGTTTAATGTCTCAAATCTTGAGATTCCTCGCGGTCGAGGGCCGACTAAGTGATCAAAAATGCAACCCCGCTAAGCAACCAACCTAGCAAATCTCAGAATAATAACCCCAAGGATATGGATCTACCAATCCACAGTACGATATTTCGTCATCCAGAGGTCGTGTGGCCCCAGCGTAGACATCTGTGCTGTGGATGCCTGCCTAGGCCCCACTTCGGCTATAACCAGACACATGCACCAACCCGGATCAGGGAACTCGTCCGTCGATGGTCCTGTGTCTCTGATTGGATGTGTTGCATTTTGAGGTCGGCCATACCGCTTCCCCGCAGTCCGGAGCTTAATTAAGATATGGCTGAGTTTTAGACAGGAGCGCAAGTTGTTCGTCTACAGGCATTAACCCACTAGCCATCACGGAAGTCTGACATAGCTCCTAGTCACGGAATATAAACGCCCTGTTCCCTACCCTCTGACCCCGTGCATAAAAGGGATCACGATGATCGGCCTAAATAGCCTCCCCTATCAGTGGCAGAAACCCAATGAGGAAGGTAGGGTAATCTTTGGGCCCCAAATCTTGGGGGCTGAGAAAATCTAAGAATCAACCGAATTCCTACAGAATGCGTGGAGTTTGTGAATATCTAGCACCAAGCCTACAAAAATGCAAGATGTACAGGGATTCTCCAATCCCAAGAAGGGTGTGTGGTAGTTTAGGCCCGGGGCTACTTTTATTCGTCCTTGTCGTTGGGTATCTTTGTTCTACCCATGAGCCCGGCCTAGCGTAATCGGCATTGCGGAGTATAGTAGCAGCTGTGGGGTAAAAATTCATGATGCCTCTTGGTAACCTCGTATACATACTTCTATCAGTTACGTTATGTTGTATAAACGTACAAACAGCTTTGCTGCCTCATATGCCGTTATGCAGCTCTCCAACTGCTTGAAATTATAAATATAAACTCCTTTCACCCGTTCGGTAACATGTGAAAGCTGACCTCTCGGAGGCTATCTATCTCATGTCAATATTTCCTCAAGCTTAACCTACGAAAGTTGAATTCACCGACACAGCCAGTACTAGAGAAAAGCTGCGGAATCCAACAACGCCCTACCGAATCAATAGATCTGAACCGAGCCTCCAACCCAGAAACCTGAGATTCGATTCGGTCTGGCCGAAAGTGCTCTGCAAAGTGTCCCCAACAATACCAAAAAAAAATATTCATTTCGTACAGCGCTAAGTGGCAGTAGGGAGTGAATAATCGGAATGAGATATTCAGGGCCTCATTGCGAAGCTGAACATGGTGACCTTGGAGCGGCAGCCAAGATAATTTGGGAGGTACTATGCGTTATTTTGGCAGGAGCAACACAAGTTAAGCTCAAACGATAACAGAATGGTGTTTGACGTGGCCGCTCGTGGAGGGCCGCTGTCAAGAAGCTTGACCTGAGAGAACGGATAAGATTGTATTTTTGTTTCGAGGGCTGTCGTCGGATACCATGTTTTCCGTAGACGAGAGCTCGTCAGTTCATCATTCTCAATGAGCCCGGAACTTGGGCAGTTTTTAGATCAATCTATCTCCTTTCATGCATGCACGAGTCGACGATACATATATCCTGGCCTGGGATGGAAGAGAGAAATCTCAGACTTGCGACCGGACGTGACCGGAGCAGGAAATAGCAAAGCAAAGCATAGCGTTATGCAGAATGCCTATTGATTTACCCTGAATCTCTGTTAACATAATTTCGAGGCTTTAAGAGCTTGCGAGAGCATCGTAACAAATTCTATGCATTGTGCAAATCTTGTTCACTTTGTTGCCTGGCAGAGCAGCCGAAGGTCCGCGCATTAATTCATGAATCGCCAAATTCTCCACACCCCTGGTGAAAATTTGGATCCAAGAGTGCTTTCAACGATCGCTCGTTTGCTGTTAATGCACAGCCCCGAGTAACTTTGTGATGGTTGCACGGCGTGGTGCAAAATAAGGAGCTCGCGGCATGTCCAAAAGCTTGATCAGCCATGCCTTTTCGAAGCTGCCCGATCTGGGATGATTCGATGAAATTAAGTTTTAAATTTTTGGAATCGCGTCCACCGGCTCCGTGAAACGATTCCGTTGGTTTGCCGAGAGAATCATTATTCTAGACGCTAGATAGACCTTTTGATATCGATTTGTCGGATCCAATCACTTGCAATTCAGGAGCTAATATAGTTCCCTGATATATCTCAATCAATTGTGTTGTTTGATACCGTCGGCCGACGTTATACGGCAATTTCCCGTAGGTAGGAGTTTGGCCGAATGATTGGACCAGGGCGCTGCGCTTCGTTCCTGACTAAACCTGATCAACATTATAGACCAAGAGCAGGCGCCGGTAGCCCGTCTTTCTATCCAAGAAATGTGTCCCGATTTCACCAGCACTTACAGGCCGGGACAGCACTTCATCCGAGCCTAGCATTTGCTCACATGAGACCCCAACTATGGTTGGCACATCCTTGACGAAACCTCGACCTTGGATCTACCAATCTTTGTCTTTTTCCACGCCTATAGGTTGAGAACATAATCCGAAATTCTGCAGGAACCATGTCATTTGTGGCGTCGATGTATAACCCCGCGCTTGCAACTCGAAAACAGCAATCTTCGGCACACTCTGCCGTAGAACATATGCGAGACATTTCAGTCGGTATCACAAGCTAGAAAAGGAAAGAAAAAAAAGTCCTAGATCAAAGAAAATATTTTCAAAGCATACGTTTCTCTATTATGCAACTCATCGTAGCGGCTGATATACCTGTATGAGAAGACCTTTGATGAGTAAGAGCAACCCCTGCTAGATCGACAAACCAATGCACCCTCTTGGGTGTTTTTTTTTCCCTTCTCCCTCAAACTGCATCCTAACCAGCCAACCTGCGGTGGCACTGAACAACATAATAGAGAAGGAGGAATAGAAATGGGCCAAGTTTTTGAGCCTACAGCGTCAATATTAATTCATGACCTTCAAATTTGCGACCTATTTGTGCGCATAGTGTCGTACTACCGTTCATCACCCATAATACCTTGATGTATCAGCTGCTTCACGCGCCAAGATAACTTCTGGAACTGCTCCTACCTCGCACGGAATAGATGCCCCCCGCAACGATATAACCCCAGAAAACCATCCTTTCACAATATGGGGTTGGAGCGGCAGGGACCCTTGAGGCTAGGCAGGAGGTATTTCTTTTTCGACGTGCCGGGCCCATGCCTGCAGCCGAGTTAACCTTATTAGTGCCCCGGCGACAGCAGAAGAAATCGTCCACAACCATCTAACTGGCGTCTGAAGCTCTCAATGCTAAGAGATGAGCATGGTACCTCGTCGGGGTGCAGCAAGCACCGTACAGGCGGATGGCAAATCTGGCAGCTCTCTGCTCATTGATGTGCGAAAGCATTGGAGAGGCCAAAGGGTATAAAACTTCTCATACAACCCCTCGGTTTAAAAAGATTCTTTCCTTTGATAGCGTCGAAGCCGCTTCCTCGCCTGGTGATAATTTGCTATTGCCTTCTTGTCGTTTTACTTCTATTCTTCTTAGTATTATTGACATTCTTTTGGGTAAACCTATGTTCAGTAGCACAACGAGAACAATGGAAGTACTGACGACCCTCCTCGCCTTCCTGGGATTGTTCTCCAGCTCAGGTTTCGCAGCGCCAGTTGCGGTACCAGAGCCGGATATCGGTATCGGTATTGGTATCGACTTCACACCAGATTCAGCATTACCATTGCTGAGGTTACCATATGCCACTTACAGAGCAGCGGATTACGATGTCTTGAATGATGTAGGTTTCAAGTTAACTTTCCCATGCATCATGGCTGCATGCCATCTGAACGTGGACTGCTTAAGCGAATTGCCCTGTGTTGTCGCGAAGGTTCCGACCGTTTCCCGTTTCGGTGCAGTCTCGTGACCTGGCAATTCGGTCTCGTAACCAACAGCCAATTTTCCTCTGTCACTCCCCACGCTAACAACGCGAAATTAATCTCAAATGTAGGTCTACAAATTCAAGAATATCCGTTTCGCGGCCCCTCCAACAGGCGCTTTACGATGGCAGAAGCCAGCGCCGCCACTGAAGCAGGACGGCATCCAGACGGGTAATGTCGGGTACCAATGCATGCAGGCGGCCCCTGACTACCTCAAAAGTAGGCAATAATTTCGAGTTGGAAGATCTTAGAACTGCATTTCTCAATTAATTACTAAACTCATGCGCATATGCATTGACGCCATTTTCCAAGTAGTTGCCTACCCGGTTATCACGATCGAACCCCAATCCGAGGATTGCCTATTCCTCGATGTCTTTGTACCAGCAGCTGCGATCAAGGGCCAAGTCAAGAATCTCCCTGTGATGTTCTGGGTCTATGGGGGCGGATACTGTAAGCCAAGTTCACATGATAAGGGTCTATGATCAAGATAACCCAACTAACCCATAGCCTTATTTCAGCTCTTGGCTCCAAGAACTTCTTCTTATATAACGGCATTCCGCTTATGAAATCCGCACAGAATCAGATGATTTTCGTTGCACCTAACTACCGAATGGGTGCCTACGGGTTTCTTGCTGGTCCGACCGTCGAGAAAGAAGGGGTGCCAAATGCTGGTCTCTGGGACCAACGTGCTGCTCTTCAGTGGGTACAGGACTATATTGGTCTCGTAGGAGGAGATAAGAGCTCTGTCACTGCCATGGGCGAAAGCGCAGGTGCTGGTAGCCTCACCCACCACCTGGTCGCATACGGTGGAACCGTTGATCCTCTATTCAATAGAGCGATTCTGCAATCACCTGCATGGTTTCCACAATATGATAGCGGCAGACTTGAGACCCAGTATGCGAGCTTCGCCGATCGTGCTGGGTGTTCGGGCAAGGGTCTTGCCTGCCTCAGAAGCCAAACCACTGACACGATTGACAAAGCCAGCCGTGATGTTATACTGTCGCAACCGTATGGACAATTCGGTTTCGGTCCAGCTGTTGACAACAGCTTCATCAGAGATCTTCCATCTATCGAGTTCGCCAAGGGCAATTATTGGAAGAATCTAGACGGAGTTATGGTTGGGCATAACTCAAATGAGGGTTTTCTATTCACTAGCACCTCGCCGGCCAGCGAAAATGATGTTTTTAACGTTGTCAGTACTACTTTCACCAACGCCACTAAAGCTACCATCGACAATATCATGGACATCTACCCAAAGCCCGGCTTGTTCAGGAAGTACTTGACAAACTTCCTTCGTTCGGCTGACCTTATCGGTCAATTCATCGTTACCTGCAACACGCGATTTATCGCCGAGGCATATTCTGGGAAGGTTTACAACTATCAGTTCTCTGTTATTCCCGGAATACATGCTATGGACTTACTCTTCACCTTCTGGTCACGGGGTATAAACATCGGTCCAATAGAACTCGATTTCAGTCTGGATTTCCTCACCTCAAAGAACTTGGCTACGGGATGGCAAAGCTATTTGACGAGTTTTACAAGAACTGGTAATCCAAACACTTACCGGGAGAGGGGCGGACTGCCGTCCACCTCAGAGTGGTCAAAATCGGTCATCGGGTCCGAGGTCAGGGTCTTAGACATGGATCTTCTCGGCTTCAGGATGAAGGATGATCCAGATACTGACGCCGCCAGGTGTAACTTCTGGAAGAGCGGAGCCTGGACTGGAAGAAAGGTTTAATCAGATCCAGAAACAAAGAGCTTCATATCATGACCATGATACTATGAAAGCCGCCTTCATTTACCTTAAAACACTATAGTAAATATCTACCGAGCGAGGCACATACCCTGGTTTTCATTATATATATATATACCCACATATCTGGCGTTTCTTGAGGAATTTTGAGGATTCGGAGACGAAATGTTACGCTCATTATGATATACCATGAAATTTGCGTATCAGTTCTTTTTTATACAAGAACTTAATGTACTTAATCAATTGACTTTTAAGTTTCGATGCACTGTACAAAGGCCATCTAGTATCCACCATATTCGAGGTAGCCAGGCCCTATAAATCGAATTTGTATACATGTTTGGCTTCTCTGTCGGTATATAATTCGTAGCTGAGACTGGATAAATTTTCTACTCATAATCTTCAAGGTAGCGACGATCTCGAAAGCCTTAGTGCACCGTCAACGGAATCCAAAGAATCGATTCAGAATACCGTCGGGCCATATGTGTGTGGTGGCTTCGATTGAAGAGCCACACTTTGAGTTCATTAAATGGACATCGTCGTGACATCCGGTCCTGCAGTAACCTTCACTGTTCTCTCCCCGATGAACTCAATTCTGATCATCGCCACACCCTTTGAATTTTTAAACCCATGTCTCCCTTTTACCGTGATAATACCAACACCTTCGGCTCCTATCCCAATCCCTGCCGCGGCACCCATAAAACTCGAAAATATGCTGACCGAAATCCTCCAGACCAGCAGCTGATTCTCATCTAAATCTGCTGCGACGATAGTCTTTCCATCTTGGCTAAAAGTCAGGAATTGTGCTGTTTTCGATTGACCTTCTAGACTGGCCACCGGCTTTGCAGTGTTGAGATCATATATTGTGACTGAACGTGGGGAAGATGATATCGCTAGCTTCTGAGTAGGGCGATGGAATGCGACCGTTGGATAGGCGTCTGTAACTTCATTTACGACTTCCGACACATATTGCAGGACCCTGTCGCGGATCTGTCCGCCCTGGGGGTCGATGATTTTAACAATAGCGTCCATGACTACTTTGATGATCTCTGGTTCAGCAAAGAGGTGTGGATCTGAGCGGACGATCGAAACGACGGTCTTCTTCGCAGCAATACTAAGGTTGATCATTTCTGTCAATGTATTCGATGCGATACCCTTCTCTGGCGAGCCATGAGAGATACAGTTTGCAAGACCGGAGGCGAGCAAAGGTGCATTCTTTTGTGCGATTTTGATAAATGCGGAGTTTATCTTTGTGATACGTTCTTGAGCGAGATTTGGCGCTGCAAGTATCCGCATAAGAATGTGGATCACCTCGAAGGCGTCAAATTCACTTTGCCAGCTCAGCCAACCTTCACTGACTAGATCAATAGCAACATCTTGGTAGACTTTGTCGTTATCTGTTAGGAAGAGCTCGATCGAAAGGGCGACATTGCGGCGTAAACTAGACTGAATTTAGGAATAATGATAAGGCAACCGATTTAACGATCACTTACCCTCGATCGACCTTGAAACCTGTTTCATTGCTGATATCCAGAGATACAATGATTACTGACAATACCACAACGGCCCTTAGAACATCCCGTGTAGAAAATAGCTCTGGCGAAATCTGGGTTGGTACTAATGGAAGAAATCAACAAGTGTTGCCAGACAAAGTGAAGATCCGAGACTCACAGAAGTCCTGCCAGTATTCAATGAAGGTTTTTATGTCATCTGCCTGCAGTAGTGACAACTCCGATTCCAATAGTATTCGGCACGATTCTCGGATCCATGCTGCAATTGGTTAATTTCAAAACTTATACAGACTCGCTCTCGAGGATGTCTATGGTAAACTTACGATTCGTATCGGACCAGAATTCAGATAGTAAAGCAAGATCCAGTCCTGTTCCTTCTCCATCTCGCGCCTTCAGCAGAATCCTTGTTACTGTTTTCTTCAATAATTCTTCTCCATCCGATATTGTTTCCGACGCCGTCGTGAGGTGGCTGATTGTATATATCAAAGAACAAATCGACATCATGACTTGTGTCCGACTCCAAGGGCTCATCCCTTTCCATTCAACACCCTGATTCCGAGCGCCGTTTCGAATCATGATCGAGATATTGCCACCGCTATCAGCTTGGGCGATCGAAATCTTGGTTTTGTGGCCCTCAATCAAAAGCTGTGAGAGCTCGATCTGAGTTTTCTCGGGCAGATCTTTCTCTTTGCCCTGGATTCCTAGATAATCCACCAGGACACTCAAGAGGCTCCTGGCAGGTAGAAGAACCTCATCGTCCGGTGGCAGAACCTGCTCTTTATCCGTATCCTTTGTTTGTTTATACAAATATCGAATAATGGCAAATATATCCACCGTAGCAGTAGGATACCCATGTGAGCTCGGGACCTTGCTATCTTGCACAATCGACTTCGACAAACCCTGGGAAATCCCATTCTTTGTCCCAGAAAGCCAATGCTCCCGCCACGGTTCTTTCGAGCTATCCAGTTCCTCAGGGGTGTGGCTTTCGCGAAAAGTTGCAGATTTTGGCGACTCCGAGTCGTTCACCACGGCTCCTCCATCGATCGAATCAACATCCCAAAGTCTCTTCCGGCCGTCGGCATCCACTAATAGAATCAGATTTTTGCCCTTTTGAGTCGCTACACAAACAAGTTTCCGAGGCGCCATTCCCGAGGGTAGTGTTAACAACGTTCGTGCTTTGAATAGCGAGGACTCGCTGACCGCAGGGATAACATCTATAATTGAGGCCCCGCCATTTTCCGAGTATACTAACAAGGTAGATCGGATCCTCGGTGCGAGATCTGCTGGTAGTACCACCGCCCCCTTTATAGGGCTCGAATGCAGCGACAGACAGGTTGACATTTGAAATTTCTTAGGTTCTACGAGATAGATGCAACCGTTGACTAGACCAACGACAAGGTAATGTGTTTCCTCCGACGCTGCCGATTTTGGAAGCTGGATTGCTTGGAGGACGTTCACGCGGTCACACGTGGTTGTAATCGTCATATGATGATTCGGCGATGAGAGATCCAGTAAGTACTGATCGAGTGTGTATAGATTAAGTTTATTCCCTACAGCGTAGACCATATTATATTCAAAAACAGAGGACGCCGTCGAAGGTTTGGTTTTAACGTCAAGTGCGGCATCTAGAACGAACGAATTAACACCCTTATGGTCTCCATGTCATAAGACTTTCAGCCTACCTTGTTCAAGCCACTGGAAGTTGGAACCCTTCGGTTTAAACCCCGTTATTAGACCGTTTCCGCCGCTGTTATTCACCGTAAAGGCAGTAATCTGAGCATCACCAGTGGGAGACTGGCCAGCTGCGTAATATACGGCACGGTAGTGAGGTGATTGACAAGGAGGTATCCTCTCCAGTGCTTCCAGGTCTTCGTTGTAAATCGAAATGTTTCCATCTTGCAGTAAGCAAAATATCAACTCCGCCTGGACCGTCGCACTTCTGATTATTGATACCTCATCAATGGATCTAAGAAACTCTAATCTGATCCCACCACTTTTGATACACTTGTAGACTGAAAGGCCATTCTCTTGCACTACTAATATTTTGTCTTCATCATCTTCCTTGATGTCTTGGAATAGACGGACTCCGACGATGCTTCCGAGCCTGTTATCTCCTATGAACAGCGGTGTTTCTTGAACTTTGGTAATGTCTATCGCTCTAGGCGGCTTCCGCGCCAACGACCACGGCTGAAGCCCGCCCCCGTTCTCAACCGTGAAGATAGTATTATGCGAAGCTCCAGGTATTGACAAGAGAATCGGCCAGTCGCGGTGACCCGTCCATAAGGAAGCCAATGACAAGGTTGTAAACGATAAGACAGTAATTGACGTGGAGCATCCGTAGACGAGAACATAGTAGTCGGTTAACCAGTTAAATTCCATTGGCTTTCCTTCAGAATTGACAGCTGGAACCGGGATTACAGATATCCCACGTGGCCGGCAGTCTAGGCCTCCGTCCCCGGATTGGATGCAGCGGCCGTCGGTGGCGTCCCATTTGCATATCCGGCCGTCTAAAGATAAGCTTAAGAGAATAATATCGTCTTTCCCAGATGGCGACCGGACTGCTAACGATTCGAAAGCAACAATCGAGGAGTCGTGGCCACTGAGGTATGCTCGGAGCTGTTGATGGGCGCCGTCTTTTGCCGTTTCAAGTAGTATGATAACACCGGAGGTATACCCGACAACAAGGAGTTTGAGATTCTGTATGAAATATGACGCGGTCGGGAGGCCTAGGGAGTACGGCAAAAGCTGGTCCGGAGTATGAGCGAAACCGAGGGTCAACTGTGCCGGAGACGCCATTTGGTTCGGTCAGTGCAAAGTGCGTGGTGAGATAGGTGTTGTGCAGAAATCAGCGCATGGTCTGGAAAGGTTGGAGATACATCCGGTATCGCTGATTAGCCGTTTATTGACCAATCCCGCGATGAGGTTTCATACATCATGAAGTCGAGTCGGCCAGTTGTCTCTGTTATGCGCATGACGTTGCTCCGCGATACCTGCGAGTGCTAGGTTGCTAGTTAATGTTGGGGAGTGCTCGAGCTCAGGCCACTGCCCTTCTAAGCAACAACAAATTTAATTAAGCTTCACACAACGGCTCGGTCAGTTTCCGGGTAGTACCGTCATTATCTTCACTCTGAGGACATGGGGAATATCCCGTTTGGAAAAAAAAAATAAAAATTTTACTAATTGGATCATGATTCTTTGGGTTGAAAATACCTAAAATTAATAGAATTGCAGGTCATGAAGATACCGACATAGGCCTATTTTATAGTGTGATTTTCTGAGAAGTGCTGGCGGGTCCCACCGATCTATATGTATATCGCCATGATCATATCATTTGCAATAATTTCGATAGCCTGGAATCCACTTCGGAACTAGTTCTAAGTGCGTCGGCACATGCTGCGGTATTAGATCGCTCTATATGCAAAATATCTACAATTATCCTGAATGTGATCAAAGAAACTTTGATAGCAGTCAATAATTAATTGTGATGCATCAATTATAGTGATCAGGCTTGCAAATAGCGTTACAATCGCTATATACTTTGCTATCTAGAAAATTGACATATAATCGGTCATAATTAAACGTATCATTCATGATCATTGTATTGATGCAGAAACTGTAAACACATGGCATATATATCGATACAACTCCACTAAGTGCCAAGGGTGCATGACTTTGCGTGCCACATTTAGCTCAACTGCAAGCTATACATGGAAACACATGATATCGATTGATCGAGTTGAGCTCGAGTAATCATAACATATGTTACTACATCCAGACACATATGAATGCACTGACTTGTCCTGCGGCCGGTTTAGCGATATGCATTAGAGCCTACCCAATCACGAGATACTGACTTACCCCGTACGCGTGAATATAATATATAGCTGTGGGCACTGATTCTAAATGAAACATAGGCTCTAACACTCATCTTCTAAGCCCTAACAGACGTAGAATCTCGTATACCCAAACGCGCTCCTCTCTCGTAAATGCTACAAATTTGTTCTTTCGGATTAATATTAATGGATATATCAATATCTAACCAAAATGCCTACTAGATTCTATATGTTAGTTTTATTGATTTTCCTACAATACATTCTGCGTATGGCGACTAGCTTTAGTCTAACGAAACCCGATTTTCTATTGACCAAGTGAGCAAAGGCTCCCCACTTTTTTTTACGAATCAATTTTCGATGCCACCGCATCCCTAGCGGGGTATACGCAGGGAATTTATTAGAGACCAACAGAATGGCAGAAGCAATGCAATGTAGAAGCGGTGAATTTCCCAGATCCGGCTTAAACACACGATCTCAAGCCTCATTAATGAAAACTAGGTCATAAAGCCACAATAATAAAAAATAAACGTAGGTAATTAAAGGAGTGAATGGCTTTATCATTGCCTTTGGTAGTGGTATTCTTCCAATCGCGAATCTGTCCGAGTTTCGTACACGGACCATTGAACAGCAGGGAATGTGTTGGACTGTGGTATTATTCGATACCGCAACTGTTAATAATCGAGCTGCTGCATCTTCGCCAACAAAACCTTGAATACCTAATTGCAAAAACTCCAATGGGCAAGTCGTAAGTGCACAGTTCTCCGTGACTGGAAGTCTGAAAACATATATCAAAACAGAGCAATGCACTAACAGTGTTGGAACATTCTAGATCAAAGGATAAACGGGATTCCTATTACCGGCTCGCAAAAGAGCAGGGCTATCGCGCCCGGTCCGCCTATAAGCTTCTTCAACTGGACGCGCAATTCAATCTTTTCAAAGATGTTACCCGGGTCGTCGACCTCTGTGCGGCACCAGGTTCGTGGTCGCAAGTTCTTTCTCGATCACTTACAGCCAAAGGGAAGGACGAAGACCCCAACGTGGCAGATACAGAGACGAAAGAAGTACAACAAGTCCAATCCAAGCCAAAAGTGAAGATTGTAGCGCTAGATCTCCAGCCGATGACTCCTCTGCCTGGAGTTATTACACTTCAGGCAGACATCACGCACCCGTCAACGCTACCGCTCGTGTTGAAGCATCTGGAGTCAGACTCCGCAAATGTGGACTTAGTGGTTTCGGATGGCGCTCCCGACGTTACGGGTCTACATGATTTGGATGAGTACATTCAGGCTCAGTTGCTACTTGCGGCTTTGAACCTTGCTACGTGTGTACTACGTCCTGGCGGAAACTTTGTTGCAAAGATTTTTAGGGGACGGGATGTTGCAGAGTTGTATTGCAAACTCAGGATATTCTTTGAGAGGGTCACAGTGGCAAAGCCCAGGAGCAGTAGGGGGAGCAGTATCGAGGCCTTTGTGGTCTGTGAGAATTATACCCCGCCAAAAGGGTTTCAGCCTTCTTTGGAGAATCCTATATGGACTGGACCAACACGGCAGGAGGATATTGCGGGGCAGGTCGCAGAGGTTAGCCTTGATGATGCACCTGAGGGGCGATGGGTAGCACCCTTTGTAGCTTGTGGGGACTTGTCGGAATGGGATTCAGATGCGACATATCAGCTACCAGATACAGATGAGAACGGGATTAAGAGGGTCAGCATCGATCCAATCCAGCCGCCCACAGCCCCGCCGTATAAAACAGCTATAGAAATGAGGAGAAAGCTAGGAAATGGTGGCAAGATCAACTAAGATAGATATACTTCTTCCTTTCTTCCTGAGCCTTCCGCAGCCAATCCACACAGCCTGATCTCGTTCACAGCTATCAGGATCTGATCAAATCTGATAAAACGACAGGTGCATAAAGGGTGCCCGAACTTTGTGGGGATAAGAATCTGACTGGCATAGCCACGTGTAGTACGTCGATAGCAAATAAGAAACGCCAGCAGTATCAAGGAATCGAATCCTACTTGTGGAATTGAGACATGAGCCGGGGTTCCATCTAGACGACCAGAAACGCAAACCTCACCAAAATGATCTATCGACCACTTTTTTTTTTTTTGATTTTTATCGATAAAAGTGTCGATGCATGCAGCAATAAGCGAGAAATCATATGCGGGAAGACTATTCTAAATTGGGAACCGAGCGGACCAGCCAGCTCCCGTTTCAATTTGCCAGTTTAATTTGATGGCTTCACGTAGACAGTGAGTCAGAGAAGGTTAATATAATGCCTAACTAGTATCTTTTTGGTTTGATTGAAATTTTTGCATGTTCATGGAAAATAAGAAAGGTAGATGACTGTGAAAAAACATCGATAAACTGGCATGTTGGGGTCTTAGCGGACAGAAGAAAGTCGCCCAGAAACGTCAAGTCCTCGTGCTATGATGCGATTCCTGTTCTCATGTATCGATCTATATAACGTCATGAGCAGGGTGACCTTTTTGGTCAGTGGTCGCGAGCTAACATTCAGCCGATCGGACAGGCCTTTTTTTAGTTTGGGAGGACGAGAAAAATGAAACAAGAGGCAAAAGGTTGTTTTTGCTGACCAAATCATTCGGGACAAAGGAAGGGTAAATGTGTGCACTTGTACGGGAGTAAAGCAAAGTTTCCATGCATATTCAAGCTAGTCACCTGTCGATATTCTGGTCGAGACATATAGCGGAAGTTGGCCGGACTTTCTGCCCAATCCCGGCTCGTGTAAAAAAGTACCCAAGAGAAACGTCGACGCATATACTTTCCCTTCAAATGCCTGTCAACTTTAGAGGCGCCAGCTGTGACATGCAAAAGACACCTGGATCCATGGAGCTCGAAAACGGACTGGCTCCTACTCTGTCATAACTCGAAAGCACAGTAAAGGATCGTTGGTGCCGGATCGGGGTTTCGTTTCGTTAGCCTGAAACGATACTTGGCGTATGTGGTTATCTGCATGGCGTCGTCGAGCTCGCAGGGGAGTTGATACTAGTCTGCGTACTATTGCCGTTTATATGCAGATGATCTTGATAGAAAATAATGGGAGAGATAGAATTGGTATGACTCCGAGCTCTTCAGCGAATTAATTCGCTCTTCGAGATAATCAATCATTCGGCGCCGGAATCTGCGCTGGCTAGCCTCCAGAACAGACTTGTCATGTCTTGACTATAATTACGGCTGTGGTCCGGATCCCGCTGGTATATATCAATTGAAACTTCTACTGTTATCTTTCATTCCGTTGAAGAGCCGGCGACCCCCTTTTGAAGCTGAAGGTGAAAAAGCCAGTCGAACGTCGAAGCCCTCGTAGGCAGGTAAAGGATCTCCAGATATCTATTTCCGGGCACTCGTGTCAATTCAACGGTGATAAACAGCCACACCGCCCCATTCGTATACCATCAGCCATCGTGGCGAATCCGATAGTGACATTCTGATCCCCCTTCCTCCTCCGCTGTGCATCCTCATCGTCGTCCTCGACCTGGTCGGAGGCTTCCTGTCATCCTCAGGCTTGAAACGGTTGACGGGTGTTGTCAGTCGGCTGCATTGGATCCTTGACCCGTTCAGGCTTCGAGCAGCCTTCTGGAATTTGTTCTGCGGGCCTTACCTGGCTGACTGTCGAGTGAGCGCTTCCCTGGCCTGCCTTGCCCCGGAAAATTAGCTTGGGCCGTGCTGGGAAAGAGGATATCCTCGTCATCCTCAAACGTCCGTTATTCACACACGAATCTCTGTGCTCTTCGCTCGCATCGTCTCCGCCGACTTCCTTCGTTCTGATCGATCGGTCTTTCTCTCTCGTCGGGGTTTCTCGTGGGGTCTGTATTATCGCTCAATCTACGACACAACACCGCCATCCATCCATCCCTTCGGCTTCGAGGTCAGTTGACACTGGGTTCGTTGACTAGCGTCTTCCTCCAGCGGTCCCTGCGTCCCCATCCATACTATCATCCTACACTACACTGCACTACACTACAAAGACACTACCAGCTTGTTATTATTCGTTTCTCACACACACCCGACCAGACCAGACCAGACCAGCCAGGCTAGAGACTCTCCAGCAGAGTTCCTTATTTGGTCCCTTGTCCGGTCCTGTCCTTATAATATATACCTAGGAGGGTCAGCTCCGGGCAGCAGGTCATCTGTACCAATCTCCATCCTGAGTTGCCTGACCTCCAGCACCTCTACCGACAGCGACGACGCGTTCAGACAAGCAGTCCTCCCATCCTCTCGCAGCCTATTCGATCCTGTCACTTGATTCGCAAGCCTCTTCTAGACTTCAATAGCCGACAATATCACATAACAGCCATCTCCCTGTCTGTTTTGATCTCGACTCAACTCGGGAGTGTCTGATTTTTCTCCCTCATCAACGGTGCAGCCGATACTAGACCTCTCCTATGTTTTAGATAGGAGGACTGAGGTGCTTCAACAGCTTCGGACACCGATACCCATCATTTGCAACCTCCGGGCGGTTTTGTTTTCCAAATGATATGGATGTGGACAGCTCATCTCAACTTTGCACGATTCGATTTTGACCCCTTCATAGCCCTTTCAACCCAAATTATATCCCAGCTCGGCATTCCTGTGTTACCTCGTACCTGTCCCTGAAGGAACGTATCACCAGGTTGTTAGTGGAAAGAGAAGGAGAAAACGGAAGATCCAGTAATCCCACGGGTTTCAGTTTGCTTTACTGCCCATAAGGTACCGTCCACCACTCTCCAGCGTTTCTGTAAACCACCCAACACCCGAGACTATACACCTACGCCAAAGCCAGTCCCTTCTATGAGTAAAATTACGCTACAAGAGGTACTGACAGTAAACTATTCTCATCCGAAGTACTTGTAGACTGCTATGCAAAATAATGCCTCCACAGAACCTGTGATATCCAAATCCATCCAACAACAACAACAGTCATACTCAGTAGAGGCGACTAGCCCTCGACCGCAGCCAAGAGAGGCATTGGCAGGTTCTTCCCGAAGATCCTCTATACAAAGCGCCATGGAGTCAGATATCCGGCAACCGAGGCTGCACCAGCACCGACTCTCACTTGGGCATATACCCCAAGAAGACTTCTCTGGAGCTTACACTAGAGGATCAACACAACAGCCATCACACTCGAGATCGAGTTCTGGAAACGTACAAAGCACATCAGCAAGCGGAAGTCCGGTATCATACGGTGGTACCCAAGGTAGAGCCACTATGCAAAGGGAAAGTACTGGTGGCGGTTCAGACTCCAACTCTAGTTCAGGTGGTGGTGGTGGTGGTAGTGGTGGTGGTGGTGGTGCGCAAGGCGGGGAACAGAAGGCTACGGAATCCGAACGGAGTCGACTCAACCAACTTATGACGGTAGGACTATCAATCCTAGATTCCCGACATGCTCGGGGGCCATAGTCAACTAACAAATGCCCGTTCCCTGCAGAACTTCTTCTTGAAGTTTTCGTTGGTCATAGTACGATCTCGGATGGACGTCCCCCCTGTATTCGCACGAGGCACTGCAACTCGGAAAGTCAACAAATGGGTAGGTCTTCCATGGAAAGGCATTCAGAACTTGTGTATTATATATATGTATATTTGCTAACTAGGATCTGCAGTTCAATGTTGAGCTAGAAGAAACAGATATCTTCCGGGAAGACCTTCGATCATGGAAATACGCCGAGGCATTCGACAATAGACCACCTCCGTTAATAATCGAAACCTACATCGACGCTGAGGAATTGACCCCCAATCAGACCCTGGTAATACTGGATGAAAACGAGCGGAGGCATAACGTAGAAACAACCCTGCTTGCCTTTCGGAATTGGAGGCGGGGGAATCCGCTGAACTCAAAGAAAGAGGTCGTTCTGGAAAGATGGAGAGTCGATCTAAGGTACGTAGCTCGAACTTGGAAAATATTAGCCTCTCTAACATTTATCTTTAGCCTCCCTACCGGAGAACCAGCACCGGAGTTGGCAGTCGTGTATAAGAAAAGCATTGTTCTCTTTAGATCTTTGTATTCCTATGCAAGGCTGCTACCGTCGTGGAAACTCCAAAAAAAGCTCGCCAAAGGCAATAAGAGCAGCCTGAGGATATGCTGCAGAGTCGTGAATGGTGATACAAATCCGATACCTCAGCCCGATCCATTAGAGATTGCCTTGATTCCCCGAGAAACCAATGTCACAAATAGTTTTCAATTCGGAGCTGTCGAATCTCCTGCCGGCACATTCACCGTGAGGGTTGACTACCGCCGTCAATGTGAATTTCGGGTGGACGACTCAGAAGCCTTGTTGAGCTCGCATTTTCTGAATCTGGATGAGCATTACTTCAAGCCTTCACTTCATCAAAGAACTCCTTCGCAACCTGTCAATCTACCATCTAGAGAACCTGGTTCGCTTCCCTCCCACAATATCAATACGGTGCAGCGAGGCGACCCGAGCCTAGCCTATGGGAGTCTAACATCTTTCCACCAAGTTGCTGGCGGCGTCAGTCAAAGCCCTATATCTGCGCTACGGAATCTTCATATCAGTGGTGGGTCTTCTGCGGGGTCGCCAAGTGAGGTAGCTTCGATACCTGCCCGTTCCGCTCATGGATCTAAGGCATCCTTGAGATCTGAATCTGGCGTTCAACGAAGACCTTCGGTATCATTTATGCAACCCTTCAAGAATCCTCCTGTTTCAGCCTCACCATCGCCTGCAGAACAGTACGGCCACTCTCCACGCACGTCACTTACAAGGATATCCCAGGTGGGGATCGCTGTTCCCGCAAGGCAGCGGCCTACAACAGGGACAATGTCCCCTTCATCCCTTAAATCAAGTATCCCCGCCGAAGCGCCAACTTCAAATCCGGCAACTCCTGGTGTCCGTTACAGCAGTAGTTTCGGGAACAGACGGCCCCGACACTCTTCAGGTGCCAGCAAAACCGAAGATGACAACAACAGCAGTGGGAGAGGGAGTCTCGCATCCTCAGCCGCCGCCCCAGGATCGGGATTTGTAGAAACTTCGGCAGTAAATTCTGGCCTTAGCGAAGAAGACCGAAGTCTGACGGATTTCATGAATATGCTCGACCAGAAACAGCCACTCAAGATTTTCGACAGCTTTTCAGAATCATCCGGAAGACGAGCGGTTGCCGCTCTTGGAAAATATCAAAAGATGAGGGACTCGAACGCAGCATTGCAGGACTCGATGTCATCCTCCCTGCTGCTGCCTCAGCAACCGACCAGCAACCCATCTTCTGTAGGAAGAGCACAGCCAGTAGGGCTACCCGCATTGTCAGGTAACTCGGTCTCTACATCATCTTCGCCGGGGAAGGCGGTTTCGCCTCATACGCCAGCTATCCCGTCCCGACTTCAACAGAATGAAACAATTGGGCATGAAACCGAGAATCCTGGATCTTTAGACGAAATGGTTACACGAATCTCATCTCCAGCGTTCGGCTACCACAGGAGAGAGCAACCAGAATTGGACACTGCTCCCTCTGCACAACTTACTTCAACAACCGCCACAACTTCACCTATGAATATCCCTTCTTCACCTCGGTTTGTCCAGGTTCGTCGATCCAATTCTGGCTCTCAGGCGCAGCCCGAGGAAGAGAACGCAAGCCGATTCCAGAATCTTCGACAGATGATCGGTCCTGTGGAGAGGCCCATGAGCATAGACAATCTGGATCGGCCCCCGCCTTTTATCTTAGCGGACGACTCTCTCACAACTCATACACCCGGTTTGGCGACTGGTGAATCTAGCGCTACACGGCAAACAACAACAGCCGCTACTAGTCTCAGTGACAACTCTCCCGGGACTAGAAGTGGTGCATCTCGCACTACATCAGGCGACCGCCTCCTCGCTTCCTCGTTCGGAAATAGACGACCGTTCCGACCCTCAGGCACTCCTCGGCCACCAGTCGACGGTAGGACACCGAGCGAAAACCGAGGAATGTTTCCCGATGAAGATCTGCTCTTTGACTTCAGCGATAGAGACATGGCGCAAAGACGCAGTTTAGATCGAAGTCGAGGAAATAGCAGCGGAGGCGACAGCCGCGGCGGGCGCGGGAACTGATGTGTGCTTACTTTCTACTACGGCGGTTTTTTTTTATATATATCCGGGGATTTGGTCGCTTTCTTCTCCTTTCCGTTTTTCAACAATATCTACTTCAGCGACAATTAGTTTCTTTTTAAAAAGGATGGGTTATTGTTCTTTTGGAATATCCTTTTCACTGTCTCGATTACAAGACCGGGACAGTTCAAAGGGTTTGTATAGTTGTGCTTCCTTGTCTACATGCTGGTCTTTGCTCACTTCATTTTTTATTTTTTTTTTCTTTGCTTTTCGCTCAGTTTAATTTTTTCTTGGTCCCTCTCGCCGAGTGTATTCCTAGTTTCGGGGCCAGGTGTATTCCTAGAGCCAAATTTCGGGAAATGTTTATACGGCAGCACCTTTCCATCGGCGCAACCTCCTTTCTTTCTTGATTCTTTCAAAAGATATCCTTCCAGCGAAGAATTAAATTGTGGTCTTACTCGTTTTTTGCTATTTTTATACTCCTTTCCTCTTTTTTTGTCTTTTTTTATTGGGTTTGTACCTCAAAGCGGTCTCCCTTCTAACTCTTTTGATGCACCACGTGTTCTTTGATATGTCCGGCTTTTCGAACTCTTTCTTATATCTTAGCTATTAACTAACCGACGATGATTGATCTCCTCTCCGGAGTTTTCTATTTTTTTTTTCTTTTTCTTCTTCGAACTTCTACGATATCAGCGATATACTAATCTTTTACTTCCTTTGGTGTTCTTATTCCGGCGATGAAGGGGGTTGGACCGAAAATGAATCATATGTTCTCTTTCTCTCTAATGAGAATAATATTTTATGCTAGTTTATACTATTTTATCGTCTACTTTATCTCATCCATGTATGATGAATAGACTTTTTGAATCTATAGATGGAGAATAAAAGTTTTATCATAGTATGGAGTTTATTTATCTAAAGTGTTCCTAGGGTGTTCTAGGGATGTTTATTGAGTGGAGATGGCGTCGTATTAGCACGCATAGTACCATCGGGTATTTCTGCTCAGTAAAGCGACCGCGGAGCTGAACCGCCCCTTGTATAGCTATGCACTTGTCCTAGAAATTTGCGTTCGCAATCGGTGCACATGTACCCGTTGCTACCTCGTGAAGTCTGCTTTAGATCTGCCGGAGGTACCATGTAGGGTTATTTCTTAGAGGTATAGAGGGTGGTCTGGTGCCTGAAGCCACTTAATCTCATATTACATATATTCATGCATAGTGCGGATAAAATTGTGTTTTAGGCATGACAGGCCTTTCGCATCGTACGGAAGATCAAAAACGAGAAACTCTCATTATAATTATATCGAACTATCCTATCTAGATTAGTCTCGAGACTAATATCTAGATCATGTATATTTACTGGAAACTCATGGGCAGATTAAACAAGCATTAAAAGGATCCATGACATAACGCTCGCAAAACTCAAAACCAACGAAGAAGAAGAAGAAGAAGAAGAAGAATTAATACAATCACTCGTTACGCATCGCTTTCAAAACAGCAAAATGGAAGGAAAAGGGGGGAAACGGCGAAAAAGACAAAACAACGATAAGTATTATATTATGTGGCGTGAAGGGGTCTAAACGCCCTCGTGTATTAAAGAAGGCTTATACGCAAGAAAATAAAAAGTGATGCCGTATGTATATGTCGTTCCAAGAGAGATATTTGGCAAGCAATAGCAGTATTTTTCTATTTCTATAATTATTTTAGTATATCTCTATATCAAAAATATTGTTATAGAGTTTTCCCATGCATACTCTGGCACTTTGTTCTCCCATGAATTGACTGATGGGTTCATCGCTGCACTGAAACTCCAAAAGCCCCTATTAGCCGCCATTAACACCATCGATCAGCATATAAAAACTTACAAATTCAGTCCATGCCGACGGATTCCGTAACGTCTCAGCAGACATCTCGCTGTGCCGCCCAAGACACTCGTACGTAGTCGTATTATAAACATATCCCGCCCCTCGCTGCCAGATTATCTTTCCGATCTCGTAGTCGTTGATTATTTTTGCGTAGAGCTCTCGAAGCCCCGGGGCGTCACCCAATGTCGTCATTTCATCTTTTAGAGCTTGGATACGAGCTTTTGCACCTGCGCCAAGTTGCGTTTGGGAACGTGATGGTTCTCCTCGAGGAGGGGATGGGTTGGATCTTTGAGAATTGGTGGGGTTCATTGCGATGGGTCGGGCTTAGATATTCTTAATTTTAATGATATAGCAGAATCGTAGTGGTTATGTGTGCTAATTTGTAACCTATTTACAGGCTCTCGTCAGCATCAACTGTGACAAGTATTTCGGAGCGTACAGATGGACAAACCCTTACCAAAAATAAAATTATATTGCCGATGGTGTAGGAGCTTAAACAGGGCCAGCCGTTCGGGTCTATTGTGCAATTCGCGATTGGGGGAGGGGGGAAGAAATAAAAAGAAGCGGTAAAGAAGCTTCTTAGAAAATGCTTAATTTAAAAACTAAATTAAAGAAACGAGTGAAGCCTGACGATCGAAGGATCATGATCCATGACTAGCAGGGCATGAATAAGTATTTTATAGACGCATTGATGTTCTATGTTTCTGTGACACATCCTTCAGATTGACGATCGAAATCAACCCCGGTAACTACGTCCGACAGAAAGCTATTCGCTAGGCAAGATTATTCTACGGCCCATATCGGAAAGAATAGCCCTGATGTGGAAAGTAGATGTCCAATCAGGGTGTGTAGGAGCCCAAAACTGGTGCAAGAACTGTCACACCGACATCACGGTAACATTGGGACTTTGTGTGTTTAGAGTGGTCGCACTATGATGCTGAGACATCCCGCTTAGGAGTCTCGGATATTTTCCTATGGTTATAGTCGTTAGCGACGAGGTATTGTGGTATTTTGTGCGTTGCGGTATTGAACTGAACCGATTAGGAATTCGGCTATGAGTCGGGACGAGCCGATTTGGGGAACTGTGGTCCTGGGAATCGAATGTCATGCATGTTGTTACACGGAGTAGGCTATATCGGATGCGGCTATATAGGCCTGTTAATAGATCCTGTGAATCAAGTCAGACTAGATAAAGTGTATGCTCTATTAATTTCTTGCTTGAACAGTATTTTTTTTAAGAGTTTCTTTGAGAATTAGACCCTTTCCGGGTTTGCAGCTGTGGTTTTTTGAAACTTCGAATAGCGGTGTCGTCATAGTAGAATGGAGTCCCTCATATTTAATAGTTGTCTATAGCTAAACAGTAAACACAATATTGTCCTTTGTCGCGCAGCTCCTATATCAAATGTTACATAAACTATATATAACTATTGTCTCTAGATTCGATGCTACGTCCGCGTGAACCCATCAGCCTTTAATCGCGGGGGTTTATTGACATTTTTTGGTGTTCATTTTTGACAGGCGTGTCATCGCGGAGAATATAGTTCAAAGATGTGGATCCAAGATTTTGCGCCATCTCCGTGGGCGAACGCATGGACTTTTTTGGGGGTATCCGATTGGCCAAAATTCACACTTCATGATAAAGAGATCAATAATGACTCAATAAAAGTTATAGTTAGTTAGTCTTTTATATGGTTACAAATGCTACCAAAAGACTAACCAAGCCTCTGGGCTTCTAGCTTGGACATGCTCAATAGGCGGAGAAGGTACTGTCGCTTACCTTTGGTCAACTCGTTATACATCAATGTTAGCTAAGACGTGCCGTTTCGTAGATTTGGAATTAGATATAAAACAAGTCGAGGTTCAAAGTGATTTTAAATTTATAGAATATTCCTATGTTTTGTGTGTCTCTCTGCTGCCTGGGAGCAGGTAGTTCGATCTACGAAACATATATATTTGCCTACCCTTCTACTCAAGTTCTTAAGACAGTAGTTAACGTATAAAGTCACCAAACCCCCCACCTGTATTCGAGACTACCAACCGCCTTTTCGGTAGCTTTAGGGGTTCGCTAAATACTTACAATCTTGCATCAGCCAGCGCTACCGGTGCATCTTCATATCTCTCGATATCAGTATTAAATTGATAACGGGTATACCACATAGCATGTTGCATCCAATCTTTTTATCGATTACTATCCCCTGTCCATGATCATGCTCAAGCAGATATCAAACCAAAAAAAAAGCTTTAATAATGCGACAAGTCACCAGAGACTGCCTTGAGGGTTTTCCCTTAGCTTGTCGACGTGCCGTGTTCATGTGAACCCTGGGAGAACCTGACATGACAGAGAGCTCTCTGCGCTCTGCCTTCCCGGTTTTCGTTGACAAACATTCCGAGTGATGTGTACCTGAAGGCGATAAAACAATACTCTCACATCTTTTATCTGACGTTTCCAAATAGAAAAACAAAAAACAAAAATAAAAATTGAATGCATAAACAAATAACTCCATATCTACATACTTAAGTACTCGAGTAAGTTGAGGAGCAGGGCGTCTGGTTACTCAGCTTTCGTTGTTGGTGAAAATTTGAATGATAAATTGCTTTTTCTTCTTCACAGTGTGAAGCTTGAAGATATCCAGGGACCGACCGGGTTAAGCTTCGACAGAGAAAGCGCTCGAAATCGGCCGCAGCAGAGAAAGGTCGACGGATTTGGCGAGGCGAGAGCGCTGATACGTCGACGCTCGCCGCACTCACTCCTGTAGCTGTATGTATGCTGCTGCACGCAGACGTAGGTACGGTATCCAAGCAAGTACTTAGGTACTCACATACGGAGCAAGTACTGGTGAGCTAGCCAGGCAAGTCAGTAGCTTGGTTAGCTGCACATGATGCAGGCGAGGAGAGTGCAGGCCAAGCAATGTGGAGAGCAGCCAATTAAAGGGTGCATAGGGGCGGAATTGGTTTGATTAGGGCAATAGGGAATCCCAAGGACATGTATCACGACTCCACCTCAACACCAAACTCTCGTTTTGGGAAGTCGGGCTCTCTCTCGCTCGCTCTCTTCTCCTATTCCTCATTCCGCTCCTCGCTGGCCCCCTTCTCGCCCTTCATTCCTGGCCTATTAATAGGTGGCTCCTTCTGACGCGACGGCCGTATTCTGGAACTCTTATCTTCGACGACGCCGACGATAATATTCCCTGCATTTCCCTTTTTCTTCTTCTCTCCATCTTGTCTTGTCTTCTTTTTCTTCTTTTTCTTTGATCGGCTCCGCGTGATATTTATACGTATACGTCCGGATACAAGATACGGATACCAGGTACTTAAGTATATAGGTTGTATATTTGCTACAAGTTGTTCACAGCCTCGTTCTTATAATAGTAGGTCTGCTCAGTATATATCTCTCTCTTGAGACGGCGTCGAAACTGACCTCCTTGGACTCGATTCGAACCGCGTGGCAGCTCCTACCCGAACCCGACCAGACATATCTCTCCAGGGCGCTTCGTGCATTGGTTTGACTCGCCGCCATCCATTGATCATCAGCTTGGAACCTCCTCAGAGCCAGCCAATTCTCTCAGAAAAACAATCTTACCCTGTCCATCATCGACACCACTGCAATGGCAGACCCAACTGTAGATGCACCTCTGATCTCATCTACCCCAGAACCTGAAGAATCAGCCAATATGACCGATTCGAACCTCTCCGCGACCGAGTCAGGCCGAGAGACCGATAGTAGCGCCGTTTCCGGCTCCTCTGGCAAGACGACGACTAATAAACGACCCATCGGCGGGGCGCCTAAGCGGCCACCCGGTGGAACGTTGACCAAGAAGCCGTCAACCGTCGGAGCAGCCAGTAAGCCCTCCACCACCACCGGCACTAGCTCCAGTGGCTTGTCGAAACCTCCGTCACGTGCTGGAACATCGGCCATCGGTGCGAAGAAGCCGCTAGGTTCTTCTGCTACAGGAACCACATCATCATCACGAACGGGTACTACTGCTCCAGCCGGTGCTTCGGCTACTGCGAAACGTCCCATCGGAGCCGGGACTGGCGCGAGCTCGACGCGCTCTGGAACCGCTGGAACCACTCCTACCACTACCCGATCGAGTACATCTCGACCAGGCACTTCCTCTGCTGACACCAGTACTACCAATCGACGAACTTCTTCTGTCAGTATCACTCCTGCCACGGGGGGTTCATTGGCCAGAAAGTCTTCAGTTCCAGGGCTGAACTCCAGCCCATCGGCGGCAGCTCCACGTACGAGGGTTGGCACTTCAACCAATTCTACCCCAGCTGCCCCCTCTGTCACTGCAGCTAGCCGTCGCATCTCCAATGTAACCGGCACGCCTACCAAGTCTATGGTTTCAAAATCTCGCTTGGATACAATTCCAGCTACCCCTGTATCTTCATCCCGACTCAGCCCAAGACCTGAGACCCCAGCCACCAATGGTGTTGACTACAGCGCGCTATTGAAGGAGAAAGACGAGGAAATCGAGAAGCTTCAGGGCACTATCTCCGAGCTCGAAACTGAAAAGGAGCGATTGGCCAGCGAGATTGAGAGTTCGGGCAAGGAGAAAGACGAGATTATTGCCAAGATAGAGGAGGAGAAGGCTAGAATCGAAGAGGAGAAGACGAAGTTGCAGTCGGAGGTCGAGACGATCAAACAAGAGAAGGCGGAACTCGAATCTAAGGGTACCGGTGATACGACGGCTATTGACAAGAGGATTGCAGAGTTGACAGCTCAGCTCGAAGAAACCAAGTTAAATGTAAGCTCATCTGAATTCTCGAGTTTTGATGAATCTGAAAACTAACGCTATCATAGAATCAAGGGTTACAACTGAAGTACGAGGACGTTACAACCGCATTAAATGCTGCTAAGGCAGAAGTCACGAAACTCTCAACGGACTACGAAGCTAAATTGAAAGACGCGCTCGCCATACAACACCAGGAAGTCGCCAACGCAAGATCTCGGGAAGATAGTATCAAGGGTGAGAGAGACGCCTACGCGAAGGAACGAAATGACTTGGCCAAGAAGCTTGAAGTCGCGACCGAGGAATTAGAGGCTGCGAAGGCTGAATTGGCGGCTGCGAAGTCGACGCACGAAGAAGAGAAGGCCCAGCTACGCGCGGACCATTCCAAGGTGGGTCTATCAGCAATGGCAACATGAGATCCATACAAAAACGACTAACAAGGTGAATCCGTAGGCATTGACCGATTTGGCTGCATCCGAAGGCAGCGGGAAAGAGCAACTGGTTGAACTCCAGAGGAAGCTCGAGGAAGCAGAAGCCCGACAGCTTGACGCACAATCGAAACTCGAGGCGAGCGAAGCCACAGTTGAGAGTCTCAAAAAGGAGTTGGCGGATACGGAAGCTAAGCTTCAAGAAGCCACGGAAGCCCACCAAAAGGCCCTAGCTGAGATTGAGGCCAAGGAAAAGGGATCAGAAGAGGACATCAAGAGGCTTATGGATGAGATCTCAAAACTTGATTCTCAACTAGAGGCAGAGAAGTCTATTTCGAAAGAGAGCCAAGAGGCCACCGACAAGCTGAGGTCAACCATCGCGGAACTTGAAAATAGTGCAGCTCAATCAAAGGGTGATTTGGAGACTCGGCAGTCCGAGATTTCTGAACTCAAATCAGCCCACGAGGCCGAACTCAATCAGCACCTCGCTGCCCACACTGAACAGAAGCGTGCTCTTGCAGAGAAGAACGAGACTCAACTAGAAGAACTAGAAGCTCTTCGTGCTGAAGTCGAAGCTCTGAAAGCTTCACACGCTGGCGAACTTGATACCACAACAAAGAAGCTTGGAGACTTGGAGGCTGAACACAATTCTAAGATTGCATCGCTTGTTGCTGAGCATGACGAAAAACAGAAAGCTTACGAGGCTCAACTGAAGACACTCCAGGATCAATCGGCAGCATCTAGCGGCGATCTCGCAAAGACTCTCGAGGAGCTTACGCAGCAAAACCAAGATCTACAGACGACCCTCGCAGAAGTAAAGCAGAAGGCTGAGGAGCTCGAGGCTCTCAAACAAAGGAGTTCTGACGAGGTCGATTCTCTGAAGAAGACCATCGATGTACTGGCTCAGGGTGAATCGGTAAGTATTTTTAGCACTTGTGTCTAGTCTAATATCTTCTAACACTAGCCCTCTATTCATCAGGAGAAAACCAAGATCCATGTTCAGGAATGCGAAAAGCTCAAAGCCGAAGTTTGCGAAATCAAGAAGGTGTTGGAAGAAAAGATCGTCGAACTTGAAGACCTTCGTTCTGCTCACGACAAAGCACTTGGCGAAGTTCAAAGCGAACGAGATGCTACATCCAACAGATTCAGCCAGGCTCTTGCTGACAAAGAATCTTTGCTTGCGGATAGAGAGTCTTTAGTTGCCAAGTTGGAAAGTGGGAAAGACGAACTCGAAAAACAACTTCAAGAAACCAAGAAAGCGTTTGCAGACTACTCCGAAGGGCAAGCTAGAGAGATCACGAAGTTGACGACGGAGCAACAAGAAATACTCTCTGCTAAGGAAGAAGAGCACAAAGCAGCTGTCGAAGCTTTGACAGCAGAGCTTGAGAAGGAATCACTCGCCCGAGAGGCAGCGGAGAGTTCAGTCAGAGAGCTCCAAGAACAATCAGCCGATACCTCCGAGTTGGACGCCCTAACCAAGAAATACAACACTGAGAAATCGTCATTGACCGCAGAAGTTGAGGAGCAGAAGAAGGCCGTTGAATCGTTGAAGACGGTGGTGGCTGAACTCAGGAAAACCCTTGAGACTACTAAGGCTGAAGCTGATGCTGCTAAGAAATCTGAATCGGATCTCGCTGCTAGTCTCAGCGTCACCAAGAAGCTGCTTGACAAGGCAGCGGAAGAAAACGCTCTAGATCTGCAAGAGACGTCGAAAATGTATAAGGAGCAGATTCAAAGATTAATGGATGAAACCGTGGCATTGGAAACCAGGGCCAAGGCGGCGGAGAAGGATCTTACCAACTCCCGTGCTGCCGTGGAGTCTCACGAAGCTACTATCAATACCTTGACCCAGAGGCTAGAATCGGCCACTGCGTCCGCTGTCAACCACACGAACGCCAAGTCGGATCTCGGAAACCAGGTCAATTCGTTACACGAGACGATAAGCAAGCTGGAAATCGAGCTCGCGGAAGCGAAGGCCGGACATAAGCGAACTTCGAGCGATGCGGAGGCGTATAAAGCCAGATGTGAAATGCTTGAAGAGATTTTGCATCAAAACGAGGCGAAGGCCCGAGAGGCGAGCAGAAAGGCAGACGAAGAAGATGAGAGTAAAGAAGTTGAGTCATTAACAGGACATGTCCGTACCCCCCGCCCTTAAAGCGTCGTAATGGTAATGATGATGATGATAAGTCGCACGGTCTTGTAAGTTGTTCCTAATGAGATTTTGAGAGCAAGAGTCCCTCGGAGTGGGATATTATTAAGCGGAGTAGTTTTGACCAAAATTGTTTCTTTTGGTAGGCTTTTTGAAGGCAAGCATACATTACTGAACAGCACTAATATTCGACTTTTCCTTTGTGGTTTCCCCTCCCCTTACCTCCTTTTCACGCTTGTCACGATTTAGACGGATGGTTTCCCTTACCTTAACTCCACCCATCCCTTTACCAGCATAATTGCTTCTGAGTGGTTTCTGTAGATTATCATCATCATCATAGCCATTGTTGGACGTTCCCCTTCTTTATTTCCCTTATGAAAAGAGCGAACATGAAGGCTAAATTACTATAATATCTCTTTTAATGAGGGTTCTCTTCTTCGAATTTTGTAGATGTCCGGAATACTATCCACTTTAAACAATCTGAATATTGCGATCAAACGGAATGGAACAGAAACCGAAAGGTGCGTCTCCAGCTTCCCCACTACTTGGTTTTTTACTTGAAACTCCTGGGCGAACGCGATATCAGATGATCCGTTATGGCTAACTCGATTTGACCTGTTGTGCATGAACTAGGATGGCGAACCATCTCCAGAGCCTCAAGTCGACGTCTGCCTCACCGATTAGACCAGCATCTAGAGAGGGAGTACCACGACGACAGAGTGATTCGAAAGGGTTTACTTTCCCCGAAGAGATTATCATGCCGAAGCTAAGGGACGAGTAGTAGTCCTGCACACCCAAAAGATCTGCTTTTTTTCTTTTTCTTTTTCCCCTTAAGCAAAGTTTCTCGCTTTCTTGATACTCTTCTTCTTCCCGCTTTGCCTCCTTCCTTTCTCTTATTGTTACATGATTTTAGTGTCACTCGTATTGTAATTGGAGGCGACGGACTGCCGCTGGACGTGCAACAAATATCCATTTTGGATAGTATGGTTTTTGTAATTTGTGTCCCAGCTTCAATTGCCTCATATTATGATTGTCTTGGGTCTTTCCTGCGCTACGACTTTCTAATTGTCTTATTGTATATAGCTTTTTTTTTTCTCCCGCCATTGAAATATAATGGATTTGAGGATGTGGAATCTCATTTCTGCTGAGGTCTAAATCTCTCGTGCTAAATATAATACAATGCCACCAAGGCTTAACTTCTACTCAAATACGATCTTCTTCCCGACTCCGCTTGCTTTCCCGGCCATCATATCCCTAATAATCTTATCCTTTTCATCCTTGTCTTTCTTCTTGAGCTGCCAACTAGCGTGCACGGGTTTGGTTTGTTTCTCTACCCATGCCTTCTTCCTTTCTTCCTTTGCCTTAGCTTTGGCTTCCTTCTCCTCCTTCGCTTTTTTGACATGATTCGCTCCCGTGCCGTATTTTTTCTCTGCAATTGCACGGCGAGCCATCTGGCCCATTCTGTTCTTTCGGACTTTCTTTTCCGGGGGGCCTTTCTTTGATTTCTTTCTGTTCTCAGCGGATATGTCTGATGCTGCGTCGGAGTCTGAGCCGGAGATATAGCCGGTCATGAGGGTTGGGAGGAAAGAGGATGTCTTTATGGGTCCTTTGGGAGCTGGTTCTGGTGCCGGCGCGGCTTGTTTCTTTGGTTTTTGGTTTTGGGATTTTTTCGAGGGCGGCGGCGGCGAAATATCGGGATTGCTGTCTTCTTCATCTTCGTCAGGTAGGTCGATATCCAAAGCCTCATTTTCTAATGCCTCAATCGCGCGAAGTTGGTCTTCCGGGATCGGTGTAATCGACATTGAACGGCCACGGGGCCTATCGTCTTCCGACTCGTCCTCGTCCTCGTTTTCATCCTCACCACCTTCGTCTTCAGAGGACCACGCTACCCTCCCATTGACTTCATCCTCCGATTCTTCTTCCGATTCATCGCTGGATATCGTGCCAACGTTGCGGATGTATTTCGCAGCGAGGTTTTTGAGCATTGAGGGGTGAATAACTGCATCTTCCGAATCGTCGTCTAGGCTTTCGTCCGATTCTTCTTTTTCCTTGGATTGTAAGTTCCGTTTGGGGTTTATATCTGTTCCCGATATCATGGCCTTCGATTCCGCAGCTTTAGTTGGTAATTTCTCCATCTCCATCTCTTTACCAGCTTTAACACCGCCCTCCTCTCCTTGACCTTCAATACCTAATATCCTTTCAAGATTTCCGATGATTTCCTTCATGGCCTCCTTCACCGGATTCGCATTCAACATCCTCGCACAGACATTCGCCACAGCCCCCGTCGGCGCAGGCACCTTGGCCTGCTCCTCTACCTCCTCCCTGACCACCGTTGGGAAATACCTCGACGTTGATAGCGATTTATTCTTCAAAAGCACCTTATTCAAGTGCCTGTTCGCCAGGGCTTCCAGATCCACCGTTTTCGCAGCTTCGAATTCCTTTTCTAACCTTCCCACCTCCTCTTCTTTGGTACCATTGTCACCACCGCTGGTGGCGCCGACATCTTTGGATTTGGAAAGATTGTGTGGTTTACCGCTCCGTGCGGATTTTATACGTTTGGCTAGCTTTTGGAGTTCGAAGCCCTTGGCGGTTTTGAGGGCGCGCCGCAGGAGTATACGGTGGTGGTGGAGCTTTTGGAGGACGGAGTTTTGGTGGATTAGGATCGAGCGGGCTGATTCTTCTCCTCCTTCTCCTCCTTCTTCTCCTTCTTCTTGTTGTTGTACTTCTACATCAGGCGCTTGGGGACGTTCGTAGTCTGAGCGTTTTCGTTTCGGCATGTTTTGGTGTGTGGGGAGGGTGAAGGTTTTCCTGAGCACCCTTTGAAGCCGACGGGAAGAAAAAAAAAAATCAGTTGAGTTGTGCGACAGGGCGGGATGAGAACTGGGTCTTGGCAAAATGCGGACCCAGAGACTCTCGGGTAGGTCGCACAGCATCGCTGGATCTTGCGACGTCGGGAATATCGTGAAAGGTTCCGTCGGCATAAGTACTTCACACTTAGAGACTCAAGTTGATTTTGCACACCTAAAGTAGGGAGTAGTATTGTATATTTCGATTGAAAAGAAAGAAAGAAAAAAAACACAGGGCGATGGCTAGCAGCACTGCGACAGGTTGAAATGCTTCTTGTATCAAACAGGGCTTCCAAGCTGAATATCCAACCTCTCCGACCACATTTGCAACTATCAATAGCTACTATGTCGACCGAAATTTGTTATCTCAGTATTCATTTCCAGTAGTTGAAACAACCAAAATTCCTCCTTTGACTGAGCCTAGAAAAAAAAATCGCAAATCGATTTAAGCGATTTACTGAATGGTGCAGGGGATGCAACTACCCACGGTAAAATAACCAGTCAGCGCATTCGTTCACCGCAATGACGTCAAAACCTTTATACCCGCGAGGCCAAGGGGGGTTGCCACAAGCGGGAAAAACGAGTAGGAGCTTAAGACTCGATGTCGAAAAATAACCAAAAAAAAAAGTAGGTTTCGAGACGTACCAGAACTCGCAGTCACCGCAATCGATGCAGCGGTTGCACTTTGGGCAGAACTTCTTCAACGGGTGGCCGATTGTCTTCACCGTGGTGCTGGATTCGGGCTTGTTGCCGGCGGTGAGGGGGGTGATTTCTGAGGCGGCCATCTTTTGAGTAGAATATCAAACGTTTTCTTTGATGTTTTCTTTGAAAGACTTGCTTTTAATTGCTGTGAGGGTCGAAGGTGATTCTGATTTAGAGATGCCTTTTGAACCTGGTTTTATACTTTTTATAGGAAGGTTGGTTTCCAATATGGAGAAGAACTTACCACTCGTTCAGCTGAAGTGTCGAAGTTTTGGGGAGTTCAGCCTTGGCAAAGAAATATATGCGGCGTATGAGCCCAAGGCTTCAAAGATTGGAGTATCGGAGTATTTATAGAGAGAGAGAGAGAGAGAACCTGCAGGTTGGCGGAATACGAAAATGAGATAATAAGCCTTTCTCACTTACGTACGCGTCCCCGATCTACCATATTTATACTAACCCTCCTTGAAAGGGACCTCCCTTGTACATGTGCACAGCCGTGGCAAGCAACAGGAAACCAATTGTGACCTCTGAAAAATTACTAGAGATTTCGAATAGAATTCAAGGCCAAGAGTAGCTGGGGGGAACACGATGACGACAACACGCATGAATTGGTATGTTTAAGGCGAGCTTGTGTTTTTGACAGGGTATGGCACGGGGCTTTCGCAGTGGATTAGATATATCAGAATGCACGGTATTTGTATTCGGAGTTATACCGTGAATATTAATACTAGAGCGCGGTATTATATGGTTGTAACACCTAAATCTACACTGCGCATGCTACATATCTACGGTCTTTTCTTTAAAAGGGCTTTTAGCATACACTTCTTAATTCCTGGAGTCTTTCTGCCCCAAGTTTAACGTTTGGTACACCTATAAAGGGAGGGAATGGAGCTGCTAAGTTTAATAGCTGCTCAACTAGTGTATCCGGCCGTTGAATAGCCAAAATTAACATAATCCGCAGTGGAAAAGAGAAACAAAGAATCATCGGGTAGTTCTACTACCAAAACCAAGAGACTGCATGCTCCTTATATTCAAACGCCTTCTTTTTGCATTTTTCTTCCTTTGTGTCCCTTTTTTATCCCTTACCAAAATTTCCGGAGTTTAAAAATAATAATCCTTCTTTAGAAATATAACCCATTCTCTGAAAGAAAAAGGTGCCACTGCTGTGTTTCGCTCTGAATTAAAATCTGTGAGATTAGTAATACCCAGTTCCCTCCCCGGTCCTTTCATTCACCTCATCATCGCTAGTATCGGCGAACGGTCCTCCCGTATTTGTTGTTTCAGGAAACTTGTCCGTGTCACCTAGTTGCTCCCTGACTTCGTCTATGGACCCAATAATCGGTTCAAGAATGTCTGGAAGTATCTGTGCGCAGTCGCCCTTGAATAACCAATCTCTGTGCCAATCGAGAAGCACACACGCGTTAGCATCCGACGAACAGAAGGTATATCATCAAGCCGATAGGACGAAATTTCGACATACGCGCTCTTAACGCCCCCTAGATTGGGATCCTCGTCTATTTCCATGTTGATAACGGCGACTTTGGCTCCCTTCCCCTTGCAGATTCCGATATACCCGGCAGCTGGCCAGACTTGACCAGTCGTGCCAATGACGAGGCAGAGGTCGATTGGTCCTTGTTCTATCCAGTCGTCAATGCTATCGAGAAGATCATTTGGTAGGGCTTCATTGAACCAGACAACACCGGGTCGCATCATCTAGAGCACGACAAAGACTGTTGTCAGTATTTTCTTCGTAGCAAGACTGGGGGATGGCAGGCCATACGCCAGTATGACACTTCGGACAATATGGAAGGTCCGCGAGAGGGATGACCGGCGGCTGAGCATCTGCATCGGCCGATACCCTTTGAGGAGCCAAGGCTGGTGTGAGCGCCATCTTGAAGTTATTGTACTCTGCATAGTTACAGAAGACGCTTGTGCACTTTATTGTTGATAACGAGCCGTGTACTGGGTATAGTTGCTCCGCAGGGTGTCCGGCACGGGGTGATAACCCATCGACATTCTGAGTGACGGTGATGAAGTCTTTGTTCTTGACCGAGAGGGCGGCGAGGGCGAGGTGGGCATTGTTTGGTTTTGCTGAGAAGGCTGCTTGTCTTCTTGCCGAATAGAACTATCGATATTTGAACATGTTCGAAGTGAGTACGCAGGATACAAAGGGAAGAAGAACCGGGAGGGGTGTTGACAATGTTGGATTGCAAGAACCGGTCCATCTTATGTAATGGAATGTTCCTAGGAGGACCAACCTGCCAAACCAAGCTAGGATCCTTAACGAAAGCCTGGGGAGTCGCTAAAGACATAGCATCATGAGTTCTCCACTACCAAGACCCACGCAAAGGGGAGCGTAATAGGGAGCGTCAGCTATACTAAATTACTAATCCAGAACAAGCATTCCGGGGAAAGCATCGGAAGCTAACGGCCACTCACCAGACCTCCGGCTCCTCGAAAGGTTGCCAACCCTGGAAAAACGCCACGGTCAAATCGGAGCTTTATAAAGAACCAGCTGAGGACGCTAGGACGCGTATGATTTCCATATGTCCGGTGGGAACCATCCCAAACCCATGGGAAAGGGCGAACGATCGCTTATGGCTTACCTGAAGAGGCAGAGAGACCTGAAGGGAGCGAATAGCAATGAAAACGGTTAGGTAAGGGATTACGACGGGGCCGCTGAATCCCTGAAGCTTCTTTGAAATTATATGGATCGGGTCGGGAACGTACCTGCACCGCATAACGCTAATATCCGTTTGGACTTGAGCAGATGTTTCTTGAAGGTGTGAGAGTTTGTCGGATCGTGTTCGATGTACGGCATCCTAGATAACTGTCTCCTGTGCACTGACTTTGATAGAGAGCTCCCGCGGAAGGTACCGATTGACGGTAATCGGGCGTGGATGGTTTTAATTTGGCGAAGCAGTCTGTCCTCGGCCGTGACAGTAGCGGCAGCAGCAGTGTAACGGCAAAGGTGATAGTGATGATGGTGGTGATAGGGAAGCCTTCTGGTCCGCAGATAGAGATAGCCCAATTTGGAGGTTGTGCGGCAGAACAGCAATTAAAAATCCACAACTTTCGAGGCTTGATAGAGACAAAGAAAGAAAAAAAACAAAGAGGAGGAGGAGTTTCAATGCAATCGTTCAAGCTGAATTGATCGAAATAACCAATTCTAGCCAGCTTGGAACGAAAACATGCCGCCAGGCTATCTAGGCAGGAGGCGCGTATGTAGGCAGGCAGGCAGGCAGTTCGAGCCAGCTAAGCTTACTTCAATCTTATCAACTGGATCTTCCACATTTGCGGTTGCAGGTGGAAGAGTCATCGAAAAGCAGCCTCAACTTGGGGAGGATGCGGATCCAGACTCTATTCGAGACTCCTTCAAGGGCCAACTTCCCCACGTTCAGCCTGCGAAACTCCTGTTTGGATTTCCTTCTGCGGCCAAAAGTGTGTGCATGTGTGGAGTTATAATAGCTAATAGAATACCTGGCTGGGATTAATTCCACCAGTAGGTTAAGTGCTTAGGTAGGTACTTCAGTACTTACTCAGTATGGTATATACGGGTTTCACCCATGCAGACACCTTGAATCGAAAGCTGCAGCTGCTAAGCTTGGAAGCTAACGGATCCCCCGGTCATCCAGACCCAACTGGCCCACATCATCCGATTCGAAGGGTTGCCGATTCAAGTGGATCAATTGCAGTCGAACATGAGTTCTCTCTAGGTTTTTTTTTTGGGGGGGGGGGTTTTTTGCTGCTACATATAGCCATATTGTATCGAAAGGGGAGGCGGCCAATCATCGGGGATTCAATTATGCTCCTCTCACCCCAACCCATCCTTCCTAAGCCAGCGTCCCCCGGACTGCTATCCTATCGGTTCGCTGATACCTAGCCGTTTCCCTCGATTTCGCTTGACTGAGCTCACAGAGCTAGTGATCTCTTGATCTCTGCCTAACGCGTTACGGCAGGTCCAGCCGGCGCAAGCCGTTGTTAACACTTCGGATGTTATGCCTTCATGATGCAACAAAGCACCGCCAAAAACCACACTAACAACCGCTTCTTCGGTGTGAACCCTCCCGTCGTGAAAACAATACTGTAACCTCCCCTCGAATGGTCGCATTTGTATGGCGGTGCATGATATTTCGTGATACACAGCAGTGGCGAACCAGGGAACCCATAATCATATATATCTCCGTTACATCGCACTCCCGAGCTCGTACGGTGCTCGCGCTGCCTTTGCCATTGTAGCATCATTTGTGTCACCATGCATGCCCAGCGAACGCTACCCTCTTTTCCTTAAGATTTTTCTTTCCAATTTTAAGTGGGTTTTCATTTGTAGTATCATGGTGCGGCATGTAGATATCTGCCCGACGACCGGAACGGAGGGGCACATTGACTCATATTCAAGGGGGGGTATCTCCGAAGTAGTTACTTGAGTATTTAAGCAGGCTGTAAGGTCGTGTGGATCGTTACCCATTTTTCCTGCTCCCAACGGATATCCTCGCTTTGCACCGTTTCATAGAGATCGGGTATCATTTACATATCCCAGTATCCTGTCTTGGATATTTCGTAGAATTAGAACTATAAGGTCCAATTGGTTTCCTCAAACTTTCAATATCATACGACCGCATTCGAGTCCCAGCTTTTAAGTCTATCACGAAATGTCGGACTTATCATACCCAAAATCAAAGACGAACAAGGTCAACCGTTTGGGCGAGAGAGGTACGCATTAATATCCATTATAATATCATATCGTATCGTGTCTTCCGTATACACGGAATGATAAAAGTTATTGTGCTAAACAACGTATATATGTATTAGGAAAGTATGACTGCAAAACCGTCCACGAGATCATCACCTCCTCTCCGGTCCTCCACGTCTCTTTCACCCCTTCACCGGATGATTATCCCGTCATCCTCCCCATGATCGGGAAACTCGGGTCCTTCGAAAACCCCTCCGCGGACCTCTCAGAACCGTTGGACCTCTACCTCCATGGATACGTCTCCTCACGAATCATGAACCTCGCCCGCGCCTCTCCAAGTAATCTAAAGGTCTGCGTCTGCGCTACAAAAGTCGATGGGTTGGTCCTCTCCCTAACCCCTAACAGTCACAGCATGAATTACCGTTCTTCGGTGATATTCGGAACCGCCAGTTTGGTCACCGAGCTTGATGAGAAGATTTATGCGATGAGGTTGATCACCAATGGTGTTTTGGCGGGGAGGTACGAGGCGACGAGGGTCCCGCCGGATGGAGCTGAGATGTCGAGTACTCAGATTCTGAGGGTGAGTATTGACAGTGCTTCCGCGAAGGTTAGAACTGGAGAGCCGGGGGATTATGATAAAGATCTGAAGCAGGAGGATCTTCTGGATAGGGTCTGGACAGGTCAGTCCTTTATAAGCTCCTTTTCGACGATATTGCATTAGATGTCGAAATTATAGTTACGCTTGAGAAAATGCTGATTAATATCTATCTAGGCGTTATTCCAATGTATACGGCCTACGGCGAGCCCCAACCCTCAAATTACAACAGGGTCAAAGAGGTGCCGGAGTACATTTCGACCTACCTCAAGGAAACCGGCGACGGAGAGAAGGAATACGCTTTGACTGCGATTACGAAGGATTCGGCTGGAAAAGCTTGAGTTAGAAAGAAGGAGAAAGCAAAAACTGAAGCAGTTTGTAAGTCAATAAATATTTTTTATAGCAGTAGTTAGGGGGGATGACAGGCGTGTACGACATGAAGAGTTGCTTGTACTATCAGATATCTGGGGTATTTTGTTTCTTTTTCTTGTTCGGGGACGGTACGATACGACTGCAAAAGGCTTTAAAGAATAGAGTGCATCAAATGGAGTTCGGAGCAGCATGCAAAAGGGGAGAGAGTAGGCTCTATCAAATTCCTAGTTACAACATCCCGACGCTATTCCGTTGGGCATTGGAATATCGGAATTCGAACAGAAATAATGGCATTAGGGCCTTGCAATATCAATAATTAAAAAGTTATACTGAGTCAAACCCTATTATCCGTTGGTCAAAGAGAACGCCCGTAAACCCATCAATCGTATGCCAAAGAAACTGGACTACTTCTCTTCTTCTTCGCCATTATGGCTGTGATTATTAGTATACTCTACTACCTTCCCACCAGCTAGACTCCCAGTCTCTCCAACGGTCACGCTTCCACTTCTAACCCTCCGTGTCGGCGTATCTCCGTTCGCCGACTCCGGAGAAACAGGACTCATAGTTGCAGCCTCACCGCCTCCACTTCCTTTTCCGAAACCTGACGGTCCGGTAGGCGGCCTCGCCCATGGAGCGGTAGTTACAGCAACCCCACCGATAGCGGGCGCGAACCCGCCTAGAACCGGAACAGTAGTTGTAGTTTCCGGATTCAAGGTAATATTAGGTGGTGGCGAGATATTTGTGTGTGAGGAATGAGGGGGGCGTGAGGAAGGCGGGGGCATGCCTGTTGGTGGGCCTCTGAGAGCGGATATGGGAATCCGGTTTGGCATGTTTGATTGGGAGACCGGCGTCGATGTTCTCACTCTTGTGGTAGGTACTGTGGATTGATTTTTGGAAGGGTCGGAAGGGAGGGTTGACCACGGTGCCTTTGTACTTTCTTCGCCTCCTGGAAAAGTCGTCGGTGGAGGTATTGTTGAGGATGAGGCGGTGGATGTGACGTTTGGATTGAACCCCGGTGGGAGTCTGGCGCCTTCAACCATATCCCATGAGAATATCGAGCCGAAGGGAAAGTGCTGGACTACAGGGAACTTGCCAAGGACTTCTGCGGCATACATCTTCATCATTCCCTATTTTATAGTTGTATTAATACTTTATTCTGAGTATTAGTAAGAAATATTACTCACTTGATTGATCTTTTTCCAGCCACCGACAGCACCGCTGATGTCATATAAATATGGACTATGTTCCCAAAACGGGCCTTTCTTCACATCCCTGATGAACCCTATAGCACCGAAGTACATGTTTCGATTCCTTTCGCGTGCTACCGTCTTCTCGTCAACAATAGTTCCAGGAGCCGGAGGCCCCATTCCCTCCGGAGTAGCAGCGAGCTGTGCTGATCCGAAGATGTATGGTAGGAAAGAGTGGTCATCTAATCCCCATACACCGTGTGAACCCGCAGGTTCAAGATTGTATGTTACCACGAGCTTCCTTATGATCAATAGGTATCTGATATTCATTTCTATTAGTATATGGTAAATATGGTTTCCAAAACGTCAAAAGTATACTAACGCATCAAAGGCCTTGAAGATCAAACCCAGCTCGTCCTTACCGGTCTCGAATCCACCAAGCAGCCATATGCCACAAAGGAACGCAAAGAACGAGAGCTCATGTCCTGTTCCATAATCCAGTCGTTGTGCGCTTCCAAAGCCACCAAGCAGATAAATGTTGAGTTCCTCGATAGCAGAAACGCCACCATCTTTCGCTGGCGTATTAACGATGTTTTCGGGCAGATGTTTTCGTAGCAAATCTAACGACCTCTGTTCTACGGTTGAAAACCATGTTCTAAACGCCACATTCCCGAATCTCCTAGGCCCTTCAACCGGCGGAACTTCATCGACAATAGCTTCGATTGTAGATAATAGCTCGACGATCTCGTAGACGGCTTGGGATACCAGAATGCCTGGCGAATCTGCATATCTAGCTTCTGTAGACTTGGTATCCGACCCCGTCGGTGTCACTGCTTCTGAAAAATGCTGAATACAAGACACGAGAAGGTGATAAGCCTTGGATTTAAGAAATTGAGGGAGGTCTTCGCCGTTGTTTATGAGTTTTTTTGGTTGTTCGAACGTATGCGTCGGCAACGGGATGGCGAACGGGTTCGCCATAGTTGGGAGGTAGCTTTTCTTCTTCTCTGAGTATTGCTGGTATAAAACGGCCTTAAGGTCTTGAAGTTTGAACTGCGATGATGAAATATTAAATTTCCGAGGAGGTTGGAGCTTTGTGTCGGCGCGGATAGGAGATATGACGAACGACAAGAGCTTAAGGGCTTAAAAGCAGGTTGATATTCCCCCGCACCCTGAGCCTGTTCCCCGGATTAACCACAGGGCCCGTGGGTGATCAGCCGAATTGATGGACAGGCCTTGGCGTTGCTATGCGGGTAGACACTCCCAGCACCGAGCCGAAACATGCTGTATGACAACGGTAATGGTAGGTCCCCCGCCATATCAACTACCCGTTTACAGCCCATCTAAGAGCCTCAGTATATCGCAGATACGGTATTCTCTCCAAAGCCCGTAGACAAGTTCCAATTCTGATACAAATTACACCCCGAAGTAGCACAATTAATTGGCACCAGCCGTGTTGTTCAGCTAATACGCATCCCTCCACAACAACAAACCACACGCAACATCTCTTTGGGTACCCTTCTTCCCCCAAACATCAACCTCAACAACCACCTCCACGGACCTCACCATCCCGGCAATTGCCTTCAAAACCTGTCGCATCGACCAGTGGTCGCCGGAGTTTGTGTCGCCGCTGGATTGCTATATAACTACACCAATTACCGTTTCGTGGGAAACCACCGGTCCGCTCATATCCGCCCTCGCGATGGTATCCACACGTCAGAAAGGCAGTCCGATTGTAATGCTCGATGATCATGGCGAACCCGTGCAGCAATCATCAGCGCCGTTGGCGAACCCATCCAAAAAACGATCCAAAAAATCTGCTACAGAGTCAACGAAGCAACAGTCTGGAAAACCAGCTGAGTTGAAAAGTTCTCGAAGTACAAGGAATAATCCTAATCCGGACGGTAAACAACCCAACCACCACAGAAATAAAATCTGTTAACCTAAATCGAGAGCCCTAACTCCCGATATCACTAGAAGAAGAAGTAGAACAACTCTCGGAGCCGGAAAGATTGCTCCAGAAAAGGCCAGGTTCTCGAAAAGCACGGAAAGACCAACAGCCGAAAACGACCAACCCCGAAAAAGATGTGTATAATTTACCATCTAGCGACGGAGGAAGTGAGACAGCGAGGGCGAGGATGTCCCCCAGTCAAAAGATTTCCTCTAGACATGGGTCTAGCAGGCCCGAGGCTATTGAGGTGAAAGTGAAGGGGAGGAATATCAGACTTAAGGTTCCGAAAAATAAACCAGCTTCGACAAATGTTGAGATTGTTGGACAAAGGACAAAGGATAATCACATTTATGATCATACTGCGGAAGGAGAGGACGGAGACGACGAGAATGATGAAGATGATGCGGCTGATGGAGACGACACTCTCGGTGGCATTGACGCCAACATCATTGGGGAAGTAGAGGACGAGGAACAGAATTATGACCCGGAACAGGAACCCGAAGAAGAGCCTGAGGAAGAGTTCGAGGAGGAGTCCGAAGAAAAAACGGAACAGTCCAAAAGGCGGCTAGGCACACCTTTTGAAGGCCAGCGTGACCAAACTGGAATCAGAGCCGACAAAACGAAGCACCAGAAAGATGGAAGGAACGGAAAGAAAAAGAAGAGAAGAAAAGACATTGGGACTTTCTACGGCGACATTGACGATTCTTCGGAATCAGATGAAAATGTTCTTCGGGAGATGAGTTTAGAGGGATTCAAAGACAAGTTCACAGACAGAGCGATTGCAATGGAGCAAGAATTTACCATTGCATTTTCGAACGTCGAAAACGATAGAAAGTCGATCAAAAGGAGGCTGAAAGCGCTTGACCATGTCATACTGGAGACGGTCGATGAATACAACGAATACGGAATCTTTGATGAAGTCTTCAAGGGAGGAAGGTACCATGATCGCTATAAACCTCTCCCTCGAATATTGCCGGGCGACCCCTTCCCAGACGGTGCAGCCGATTTCAATCCTCAACACCCAGCCGTTAAAGCTTTATTTTCGGATGAAAAGACTGCATATCAAGTTGATATGTTCAATGAACATCTCGAGCATGTTGAAAGTGCACTAGCTGCGGCCAAAAGGTTGCATAAAATCGCAGAGAAAATATTTGTTGCCTCGGAAGGATACAAGACCGTTCTCAGTCAACATCAGAAGTTTTTACAGGACTGTCGACAGCACGCTAAAACTGTCAAGGCTCGATACATATCAAGAAGGGTTGCAGATGCCGAAATTGCCCGGAAGCTGCAAGAGGAAAAGTTGGCGCGGTTGAAAGCGTTACAGCAAGAGGATGCTCGCCGACAGGCTTACAACGCTAGATACTCCCCGAATAAAACACCTCTTGTTCGAAAACGCACTCTAGTAGATGTTCCCGACACTGTCGATCCGAAACGCCAGAAACTACAGCACCAAAGTCGATCGAGTGGAGAGCACCAACCACCCCCTTCTGAATCTTATAGTTCTGAAGGACTCCGGACCCCACCTCCTGCAGATAGAGTAGTAATAGAGTTATTTGGGGATCACACGCCTGGTAGGGCCAGACGTTATCAGAACCCGAAATCTCCTACTGATTTGGTCGCGGGATCTCGATCTGGAATCCATGATGACGATGCGCCGTGGACAGCGGAGGAGAACGACGCACTTGATGCGGCCCTGAGAGAGTACCAAGGTAAGCGCTCAAATCGTCCATCGTCTATGATTCCCACGATTAACCCATACCTATAGACCCCGAAACCAGATGGGTGAAAATCAAGAAATATTACGGTGCCCCTGGAACATTGCTCGCCGAAAGAAGTTGCGACGAGATTCGTCAGAAGGCGATAGAGTATAAAACCAGGATCAAGACCATTACGGAGGTACTTCCGGACTATTGGGAACTCGTCGACTAGGTAGGTATTGTGAGAAATGTGGCTTGAATATTGGAGCATATCTATATATTCATTACATTTCTGTTCTATATATGTTATTTTCCAGTGGCAAGGATCCAATCAAGCGCTGAGAAGATCCGAAGTGAAATAAATCAGAAAAAGATATTTTATTAGCTGTCTATTTGTATTCGCAATTTATTACGAGACTAGGTCTATAGCTATCTTGCAGACCAATTCTACCCCATCCTTGATCACGAACTCTATTGATCTATGCCAATCTCCAGTAATAAATATAATCTGAGACGTAAAATATACAGGCCATCCAATTGAGAGACGTCTTTCAAAGCTCCCACTCTGGAAACAAGAACGCCAACTTCTCCTTGGCATCCTTGCTAATTCCCTCGGGCTTGGTGCAAATTCCCCATTTCGAAGAATCTTTCAATGCTTGACCTGACAATAAATCCTGGTGTTCCTCCTTCACTAGTTCTATGAGTAAGGCGCCGACCAAATGCTGGGCGTTCAAGGCGTTAGCCGCCATATGGGCAAGAACCTCTGGAACATTGACCTGTATTTTGTTTCCTGTTCAGTTTCCGTTTTCAACCAGATTTATGAGAGGGCGTTACTTACTGGTGGAGCATCATCTCTGAAACAGTCGTAATCCGTCGCCATACAGATCATTGCATAGTGTATTTCCGCCTCCCTGGCAAGTTTTGCTTCCGGCAACACCGACATGTTGATGATATCGCCTCCCCATGAGCGGTACATCTTTGACTCGGCTCTTGTCGAGAATTGTGGCCCCTCTGGACCAGAAGTATTAACCCCGATCTCAATTGGGAAACCGGTATTCTAAGTGCAAAAGAGCAGGAACATACCCATACAAATCACCGTCTTTCCCTCGTGAATCTTCGCCCCACCCTCCAACGCCGCCTCAGAAGCCTTAACAATCTTCCCGATCTTTTCATCAAATGGATCCGAAAATCCCACGTGCACCACAATCCCTCCGTCGAAAAAGGTCGCGGGTCGGATCCCCTTCGTTCGATCAATAATCTGCGTGGGGATTACAAAATCCCTGGGAGGGATTTCCTCCCTCAAGCTGCCAACAGCCGAGAAGGCAATGATAGTACGAACGCCGATGCTCCGTAGCGCTGCAATGTTCGCGCGGGAGGGGACCTCGGATGGGGTGTGTTCGTGGTAAAGGCCATGGCGGGAGATGAAGGCTACTGGAGCGCCAGACGGGGTTTCGAGGATTATAACTGGAGATGAAGGGCTACCCCAGGGTGTTTTGATTGTTAGGGAGGCGACTGATTTAAACCCATCGAGGCGGGAGATGCCGGTGCCGCCAATGATGGCTAGGGAGACCGGGGCTAGTAGACTTGGAGGTTAGTGAAGGGTGTATGGTGGGGTAAGGCACGCAATGAGGACCTACAGTCATAGGTTTCCGGGAGCGACATTTTGAAGGCAGACTGTATATATCTAAGGCGGACGCCGTTGGGGAAGCGGGAGTATGATTGGGACTGGGGATGAAAGAATGTTTTGAAGGGCCGGAGTGCAGCTGTTGGCCTTCGAGAAAGTCTGGACGATAGAATTTGCGTTGGTGCAACAAAACACCACACACCGGACCTTGCGAACACTATCTGCTGGAAGCGTCGTTAGATATGAAAAAACAGGATGAGCTTCTTGAAAAATAGATGGGAAAGGTGTCTATATGACTAACTACGAAGCACACCATCAATTTATCGGTTAAAAAAAAAAAAAAAAAAAAAAACGTTATCAACGAGCCCAATATAAAAATCACGCAATGGATAAGCCGGAGTCTCGGAGCTATACACGAGGTATACTTCCGCTCCGTCATTGGCAAAACGACCGTCCGGGCTAGTTACTTTAGCTTGCTCGCTTGCAGGTTGGCGCCCCGCTCGCCGGGCATACAATGCAGGGACTCGGGGGGGCTAGCAACAGCAATGGTGCATTATCGATCGCGATATCGGTTCAGGTTTCGTCTGGTTTAAAATTTTTACCAGGCCAGGTTGCAGGTGCATTGGGCACTGTATGTATGTATGAATCCCATGGGTGCTGGCATGCTGCATGCAACGGTGACGTATTGAGTATTCTACAGCGCGACTTAGATAGCTGTAGCTGTGATGATGGCGGCGGAGATTTCATGTTATAATGTAATGCATGTTATAGATGAGATGGATTGGAGATATCTACAGTCGCTGACTTCACCTAATTTTCCTCCCTTTATAACGAACTATTCCCTATTATACTCTGCTAATATATATCATATGATTCAAAAATACAAGAGACTTTGAATATACGCACAATGTAGCTGGTTTCGTTATCAGAACATTGAAATTATATCAGAACAGAAAAACGAGGAATGGTAAACAGTCAAAAAACGATAACGCCAAATCCCTTTGTATCCAACCGCAAAAACTGTCCAATGATGATGTCGAACGGGTAAGATGGTTCCCGCCGTTTGTTGATCGAGGCAAGGTCTTCCAGAATTTCCCATCATTTTGTTGAATGAATCATCCAAAATTTGTAAAAACACCATATCCATGATATCAAGATCCGAAGGTTTAAAAAAATAAAAATGATCGAAGAGAAAAAAAACCTTTGTACAAACTCAATATAAACAAAACTATTACCCAGTCCCTGAGAAGAGAAAATCATAACGTCTCGTTATCTCCTGTAAATGCCGAAAATTTTTGTTGCTTTTGTGGTAATTTAATTCGAATGTGTAGCTCTCACAGTCCCCACATTGATGGAATCGGCTTATTCAAGATCTTATCGACGTCCTTCTTGTCGACCACAACTCCCTTTTCAGAGCACTTGGCCTTGGCTCGGAGCTCGCTACAGAGATTGTCCATGTCAATCTCGCCGCTGGCGAACTTAGGATGCGATTGAACCTTGTCCCTACAAGAAAGAAGGCAACGGGGTTAGATTTCTTGTTTATTTAAATAAGGGGGTAGTGTTCGCAAGGTATAAAGGAGCAGGCATGCTTACCATATCTGATTGCATTTCAGGAACGCGTTGGGTTCGTCCGCTGGAACAACCTCCTCCTCATCTTCTTCGTTGAGACCCGGAGCACTCGGCTTGGACTTTTCTCCACCGATCGCGGGCGGAGTTGGCGGAAGTGTGAGATCGAAAGCCGATGGGAAAGCATCGTCAAAATAACTCATGCCAGCCGTGTTCATATGGGTTTCTCCTGCTGAAACGGCTGTGGGGTCCCGGTAGTCGTTGAACATTGATGTATCAAAAACATTCCCGTTCTGGGTAGCCAACCAAGAAAAAGAGTTATCGGCAAGGAGGTTTTTCTGACTTTCGTCGGAATTGGTTATATGGCCTGCCGCAGGGAGAGGATTACTACTATTTCCACACGCCTGCCCAAGCATGTCGCAGAAGGACGAGACATCACCAACGGAGGATCCGCGGTGTTGGCGATTCGGCAGGACTCTTTGCTCACCTTCCTCGGTTATGGAGTTTAGCCGCGGGGCGGTGTCGGACTTGTACTGAGAAGGTGGAGATGCGACGTCCATTGCTTCAGGCGTGGTCCCGCAGGATGAGGAGTTGTTCTGCCCGTTTTTCATAGAGTGTTGGGAGACAGATGAAGCTGATGGAGAATCGGAGAAACTAAAAAGGCTGCTCATGTGCGGCGTGCTCTGGGAGCTGGAGAAACTTGTTCCCTTGGTCAGGTAATCGGCATTCGCATCATTGTTTACAGCCTGGATGAGAGATGGGCTGAAAAGGTCGCTCAAGATATCATTCGATGGGTTAAATCTTGGCTCATCGATCGAAACTCGATGCACCTGGAGCGGGCTCTGCTGGACACCATTAGAAAAACTATGAGAATTTGACCTGACGGCCGGGCTATTGTTGTTGGAGTTTTGTGGGCTGACGGAACCAGCTAGGCTGTTTCGATTTCCGCGGTCAATTTCGAGGACCCCGTTTGGGCTAACTCTGTAGTTCGTGGGCGAGATATTACTCCCCCGGTTCGAGGAAGCGTTTAGGTTGTTTTTCCCACCGATCACATTCTGACCGGGTGCGGCGAAACTGCCGAAAAGAGGGAAGTCAAAGTTGAAACCACCCGAAGATCCGACAGCACTATCAAGAGAACCAAGACCTTGCGATGTCGGATTGGAGGGTGATCTGCTGTGGCCACCTCCCAAGCTAAATTTCTTACGGTACTCCTTAAGTTCTGTCTGAAGTTTCTCGACTTGCTCCTTGAGAGCCTTGTTCTCTTGACTTGTGCTCTCCGATACCTTCTCCAGGTCCTGGACTTTCTGCTCCAGATCCTTCAAGTGTTTCTCCTTGCGCTCACGGAATGCGCGTTGCGCGGCTCTGTTTTGAGCCTTTCGCTTCTATTTGGAATTGTTAGGATCCGGAGTCGAGTACTAAAAATCGATGCTGTGGCAGCCTAGGGATACTTACAGATGTGGGTTCGTTGGTAATCGGTTTCCGACCCGGCTTCTTCGCTGTCTTATCATCTCCTTCTATTCATAAAGTCAGTATTCACGCACAGTCATACCACCTTAAACATTGAGCCAGAAGTGGAAGCACCCACCTCTTCTCTTTGGCTCCGCTTCATGCGGATCGAGTTCATCATCGTCCTGATCATCGAAGCTCAACTTCCGCTTCTCATGTTCATTTCCATTTCCATTGGATGGGCTGTTATTTGATCCGGATTCCAACCCAAATTCCCCGAGTTGGTAATCAGCAAGGTCGAAACTGTAGTCTGCGTCTCCCAATGCATCTGCATCTGTAAACAAGGTTGTATCGAAAGAGGCTTCTCCGTTCTGAGGGCTGGTAAGAGTGTCGGTGTTCTGGGAGTCTTTGAGGCTGGCGGAACTCGATCGTGGCTGCGAGTTGAGTGGTGTATTTGAATTTAGAGCAGCCAGTAGCAAGGCTCGCTGGTCAGGCGAAAGAAAGAGTTCGGGTGATTTGGTAGACATTTTTTTTATATAGAAAGGGGATATCTCAAGATTACGTAAGAAATAGATGTGGCCGATGACAATTGCGGATGGCAAGATAGAAAATAAAAATACAAGGTCAAGAAGAAGGATGTGGGGGGTGTTTAAGCAGGGCTGGGGACAATCGGGGTATCTGTTGGACCAGGCAAAAACGTTAGTGACTCGGTCTAAAACAAGAGACTGGACTTGATATAACGTTATAGAAGGCAAATATGTGGGTACAACGACGCCTGGGGAATTCAACCTAAGTTGGAAAGGAAGGATTGGGTGTACCTTCGAGATTGGGATTTCTCAGTCGAAAATCTGCGGTAGGATTGAAGATACGAACTTTGAGAGAGGGGCCTCCGGTCTAATGGGAGATTTACAGCAAAATATCTGGCAAACGGCACGCCGGAGTTATTCGGAGAAAGTTGTGTACTTTATATCCGGAAGCCGAGGGGTTCTAGCGTTGTCAAAAGCTATCCTTCCCACGGTAGAGACTTGAAGATAGATGACGTAAACTACTCGGGGAAGTTGGGCAAGAGCCCCAAAAATGTATGAGATATCGTGAGGTAGAGAAAAGAAAAGGAATAAATTTTGAGCAGAGTTGAGTTCTAGAGAGTGGAGGATTGGATTTTTTATTTAACTAGAACATTTGGGAGGGTCAAGGGCCGAGGGGGGGGCAGCTAAAAGCAAAAAAGGGTGTGCATGCACAGGTTTTCCGGGTGGACTTTGGCTTCTGTCTATGCAACAGATGCCTGCGCCGTCTGCAGTCGGTAAGACAAGGAAGGTGAGCCCTTCTATAAATCGATGGGCAAATTCGAACAAATAAAATTTAAAGTCTCCTTGTCTAGCTTGTTCAGAGGCCTATAAGCACTGACAGATCGTGGCTTGTTCGAGGGGTCGAGACGAAATGGGAAAAGGAATCCGTGAGTCCGGCGGGCACTGGTTCGTTTCCAAGGTCAGGATGAAATGCGTGAACGTTAACGTTGGAATCCAGGCGAGAACTACCGCTGGGTCTGCTGGCTAAGCGAGCCTGCGGATTGAGGGTCAGAGAATACAGACAGAACAACGGGAAATCGAACGGCGATGATTTTCGAGAATGAGGATTATGTAATGGTCCTTATATAGAAGTTCGAGGAAGGGGCGAGAAGGCGAAGCAGTTGAGAGAGGGCGCGCATGTGGAGTAGTATAAAACGGAATTAAAAGGGTTCTAGTTATGATGCTGACGCTTCCTCTGCAATATCAAATAACCTCCCGGACAATTTCACAACGACGTGACAGGGCGTACCGCGGATAGTCCGCGAATTATCTCCAGCAATTAATTGTATTGAGCCTGTACATACATAGGAATGGGGGTTCGGGTTTGGGCGACGCAACATCGAATACAGTTTTCGAGAGAAGATTTAGGCCGGATCGGGGCAAGATTGAAGCATTATGATGGCCGGAGAAGCCACATATAAGAGTCATAGCCATAGCCTCGCTTTGATTCGGATCGTGCAAGCGGCCCGTTTATTGCAGCTTCGTATTTTTTTTTCTCTCTCTTATATTTTGATTGCGAAGTGCTTCGAGCCCATATAGCGCCCTCATGCACGGGTACTTTGTGTGCTTCGACTATCGCAGGGTGGGGTAGCTGGCAGCTGCAGAGACATGGGCTGCCTAGCCTATCACATCTGAACCCAACTTGAATCGGTCTGAGCTCTCAAGTCCGGTCGGCAAAGCTTCGGCAGAACCGATTAGTGATCACGAGCCCGCTGGCCTCTACTAAGTTCTAGAGCTGCTGGATTCAAATAGAAGCCAGTTTGCACTCATCCCTCTCACCTGAAGTTCCTGAAGTTCCTGATTGACCTGCCCAGCTGCACAGACGGAGACCTCAAACGTGCCGTCGGTCACGCTTTGGCTAAAGTAACTCGAAACACTGGGGCTAATCAATGGAGCAACATGGAAGGCAAGAGAAGGGCTATTTCGAAGTGAGTCGCAGGAGGCAGCATTATATTTTTTTTGCTTACAAATTCAAATTTACATGCGCTTCGGCTTTCGGACGTTAAATCCAATGTTGCGCCGAACCAGGGATCCCTGCGAACCCACTCTCGCCGGGGCTGGGTGGCTAAAGCTAAAAATGGGGAACATGCATGTCCACTCTGGGCTGCTGACTCGGTCGAGTAGGAATGCTGCACCCCGATGACCTCTTCCCGGCCGATTGGGGACGCGGCTGCACTCGAAAGCCGGTCTACGTCATCCAGCCGATATCATAAAAGAAGAAATCTGAGCAAATTCTGAACCTGGATACCCACCACTATGTGGTACGTTCCCAGGAACCACTGCGCCGAACCGAAACCTGCTGTTTTGGCTGCGAAGATGTTCTAGAAGGGCAAAATGTGGATATCGGTCCCGCCTGGGCTCCGTCGACACCATATTGGCGGATCAGAGGCAGTCCAAAAGATGGGATTTGCAGATGAGTCCGAGTGATTAAGTAATCGGAGCTCGACTCTGCAGACGAGAATATGCTGTCAGCTTGACGAACCCTACCTAGAAATATGCAACAGTCTACAACACCCTCCGAAGGAGAACTCAACCTGCGGGCCGTGTTATACCGGGCAGACATAGTTCTTAACTACATTTTAGCTTAGTTACTAAAGATTATGTATATTCTGACGAGTCATAGTAATTGATCTTTGTGTGTATATTGTGCGTTATCTATCCAAATACAGCTAAGCCTAGAGTAGCAGTTGCGCATGAGAGTTGATATCAAATTCTTCACCGTTAGTTTTGGAGTCTGTTAGAATCAAAATTTAGACAGGGAACTCGTTTATCCTACTAGTTCCCTCTACCCTTACCTCAATTATATCCATAATAGCTCACATGTACCCCGACCCTTCCTGCAGCCGCACCATGCCAAATGGAATATCGGCAGTGTATTAACTGCGATTCCAGGACCGGTGCATGGATCGAGGCAACACATATTTGTTTCCCCAACTTCATCTAATCATTTATCGCCCGAGCTGGAGAATAAGGCGAGCGTATTGGCGAGACTAGGCCGATATGCCTTTTAATCCAACACGAATGCGCACAATGCATTTGGTCCATAATCTGAGGTGCACTGTCTCCTTCGCGATATATCGGTAGGCATTTGCGCATATCGAGCTCTGAGCTCTTGTAACAGTAGCACAATGTTGAACGCTTAGATAAGTAAGTATGATCTATAGAAATGGTGGTTTAGTGTGAGGGTAGCGAGCATTATCGACTCGAATAGTCTTCATAAATTATGCAATACAAATAGATACGGACGGCGTCAGGAATTCGGAGAGTATTTGGTATAGCGTGTCGGGGCAATGCATGCGATCGCGACGACAGGGAAGCTTAGATCATCTATTTGGTTGAGTCAACATTCCGTTCATAATTTATGGGTTCAATCGCGGCTTGAGCCTCTTAAAATCAGTCACCGGACCTATTGATGCCAATAGAACTCGAGGTGGACCGTTCTATAAAAATGAGATCTGATTGGCGAAGACAGTAATACACTGGCGTCTTTTTATGAATTGCTCAAATGGAGAAAGGCATCACCTATTCCACATGTACTACACACAACTAGATACGAGACCATTTAGGTATCGTTCAACTCGTTGGTTGAAGTTCACTTTATTTCTTGACGGGCATGTATCTGTAATCCAAGGTTTCATAGAAGCACTTCTTAACAGCTAGATATTGGAATTCGGTTCAGCACATAAAATTACTCCTAAGCCAGCCATGCTACGTAACAGGATTTTGATGTCTGTGATCTGTGTACATGTTTTCAATGATGTGGAAGTTAACAGATCAGGCCTGCCTCTGGGCTAGGATCGTTTCTTGGATCGCTGAAAGCGGATGGGGGCATGACTTAGAACGGTTTGATAGAAGGAAATTAAACCACAGTTCTACTAACGAATGTAGCGTAGGAAAACCAGTAGGCATCCTTTGACGGCTATTCCAGATGGCCCTAAGTTACTTCAAGAATGCAAAAAGAAAAAAAAAAGGATGACTTAAAAGCCACAATTAGCATTTTTCGGTCTCATTTATAGTACAAAGGGGAGAAGGGACTAAAAGAAATTTACGAAATTATCAGGAAAGATAAAAAAAAAGGAATAAACAAACGCCAAGTGCACCGAGAGAAAACGAGAACAGTCCAGGCAACAGCGGCATTTCGTTCGACTACCCTTATAACCTATGCTCGTGTCCGAAAAAGAATATATGTTTGCATGTCCGATATGTCGTTAGTGATATCCAGTCAAAAGACGCAAGGATAAAAAGATGTCTTGAGGATACTCATGAATATTGATATTCCCCGAATCTCCGAAAAGAATGTTCATGTCCATCATAAAACCGCGAAAAGGGTTTCTCGTGCGTCAGATGAGGAAGAGATGCCGTCTCTGCCTTCCAACCAAGTTAGAATATCCTCTTTGCTCCTTTGGTAAAAAGACGTTAAGGGTGATAATAATAGATCCACGAAGCGATCTAGACTTAATCATCATTGTCCGCCTTCTCGTAGATATGCCTCTCCCTGGCGACATCCTTCCTCATTGGCTGGCCGGATCCGGTGAATCCAACTTTGAGGAAGAGGTATTTGTTAGTCAGAGATCTAAATCATGGTAGGGTAAAGGGAGTGGCCAAGAGTTGAGAGATGCTTACCTCGTCCGTGAATACCATCCGGAGTTCGGAACATACTACCTTCACCAATCTTCTTCGCTTTTCCAGCTTTGTTCGACTTGACGCCTTTCGCAGCGAATGCCTGCCATTTGCTTTTGCTTTCGTTGAGTTCCTTCATGGCGCGAACTTTTCGGGCAGATTTCTTTCCAAGCGCTTCTCCGTCCTTTTCTTTCTTTCCCGCTTCCAGTGCGCTCGGATTTAATGTCGGGGCCTGTGAGATAACTGCCGTGTTTGTTGGAACTACCTCAGCTGGCGGGCTGACCCTCGCCTTCTTGTTGGTGTTCGGTCGAATGTCCTTCGCGGTCAGCGTTTCCGTAGTGTTGTCGTAACCGGTGAACGAAACGATATAGACTGGATTCTTGCTCGAGCCTGTGACAGTTGTTATTCTCGCTGGATACAGTGCGCCATCCCCCGAAATCCAACGAGCTTGAACTTGATCGCCAACATTGTACGTTACTGTTGGGGTGACTCCGTTACTGGTAGTCTCTGCGGCAGATTCAGCGGGGCGCTTTCGGTTGTTGAAGGTGGATTGCGGTGCTGGTGCAGCAGCGGGGGCTGGCGCTTGTTCTTCGGCGATGGTTTCTGTGAGTGATATTAACTCTTCGAGTTCTTTCCTGAGATCGAGAAGTTCTTGGTTGTCGGGTGAGCCCTTTAGGGCGGCCTCAACTGACTCGAGCTAATAAAAAGGGTGGACTTGTTAGCTTGCCATCGTGGGAAAGCCCGGGCGGAATGCCCCTACCTGGAGTTTGTATTCTTTCAGTTCAGTATCCATTTTTTCTCTGGTGGCTTCCTCGCGATTATACGTTTAAGAATCGGTGTAAGAGCTGAGGTGTATTGAACGCGACGATAGTATACTGAGTTTTGATATTGGATCGCGGCGGGGTTATATTGGAACGTCTACGATACGTGAAGTTATGGCGGTAAGAGGTTGATGATGGGGAGAATCGAAAGAAAAGGCCAAAGAGTCAGGGCGAAACGAGCCCACGATCTCAATCACGTGATCTTTAAATTTAACGACAAAAAAATTCGAGACCTACTTCCTAGCATCTTCAACTGTCGCATCCTCAACCAACCTGCAAATATCGACCACAAAGACCTATTCGTAGCAAAATTAAGGTCGCCTACTCCAATGGCAGAGAAGCGATTGTATTCACAGCCCTCAAAGGCTAGAAAACGCAGAAAGATCGGGGCCACCAGCGCCGAAGCAATCCCAAAGCGCTGGAAGAAGGTGGCACCGGACTCGTTGAAATGGCGGAAGGTCGACATGCCAGACCGTCTTGATGATGTTGAGGGCTTCTTTGGTCTAGAGGAGATTGACGACGTGCAAGTCATTAATAACAATGGCCTCTTAGAGTTTAAGGTACCGGACATAACTTAAACATAATGAGAGCACTTGGCTGATATGATATTCAAGGCTGCTAGGGCCGCTGATAGTGAAGCCGAAAGCGAGGGAAACGGCCCAGATGTGGGCGATGACGAATGGAATGGATTCTCAGACGATGGTGCCGGTGTAACGGTCGACGAAAAACCTACAGCGAAGCAGACGACCGACGTGGAAGAGCCTACGAAAACGGTACAGACAAAGGAATCTAAAAAGCAGAAGAAGGAAAAGAAACAGAAGAAACAGAAAAAGGAAAAGCAGAAGCAAAAGAACGAGGACCGAAACCAAAAACCGAAGACAAACGATACAGTTGTTATAAACTCTTTCGCAGAACTGGAAGACCTAAACGACGATGATCTTGAGGTCGACCTCCCAGCATGGGAACCTCTATCGCTGTCTCCATACACCTTACAAGCGCTTCAAAAATTGAAATTCATAGACCCAACTCCAATTCAGAAACTCTCTATCCCGTCAATACTAGCTGGTCGCGACCTAATAGGCAAAGCAGCCACTGGTTCCGGTAAAACCCTAGCTTTTGGTATTCCAATATTTGAACATTGGTTGTCTGGTTCGAAAGATCGGGCAGCACCTGCTAAGCTACTCACCGAAGAAGATAAAGAAGCTGATGCTTCAAAGTTGAGAAACCATCTCACAGCACTGGTCCTCTCTCCAACTCGTGAGCTGGCGCATCAGATCACCGACCATATTCAAGCTCTGATAACAGCGTCGGGCGTAACCTCACCGCCTCACATCGTACCCCTAACCGGTGGTCTCTCAATCCAAAAGCAACTACGGAAACTTACACAATTTGGCGGTGCTGATATTGTTGTAGCCACGCCTGGACGCTTATGGGAGATTCTGAGTGAAAAATCTGGATATACACGATGGTTTAGGAGGACACGCTTTCTTGTGGTCGACGAAGCGGATCGTGTCCTCCAGGAAGGTCACTTCAAGGAAGTTGAGCAAATCTTGGATGTCTTGACCCGCGACGCTCAGGATGAGGAAGTCGCGCAGAATCCTGACGCTTATGGAATCGTCAAGACCGTGAATCATGCGAAACCCAAGGATCGCCAAATTCTCGTTTTCAGCGCCACCTTCAGCAAGGACTTACAACAGAAATTATCCTCAAAAAAGTCCTGGAAGAACTCTAGTACTGGGCTACTCAGCGACAAGGATTCCTTAGATTACTTGCTCAAGAAACTTCCATTCCGGGAAGAGCATCCGCAATGGGTAGACGTAAATCCTGTGGACCAAATGGCCGAAAATCTCCGAGAAGGCATAGTAGAGTGCGGCAACATGGAAAAGGATCTTTACCTCTACTACCTTCTCCTTCGATATCCTCTACGCACTCTCGTATTCACAAATTCCATCTCCACAGTTCGCCGCCTTACTAATCTCTTTCAAAACTTGGAACTATCAGTCAACGGTCTTAACTCGAATATGATACAAAAAGCACGGCTTCGGAGTTTAGAGCGCTTTTCCGCGCCTAAGAAGCCAGTGGGGAGGGATGGAAAGCCGCAGCACCAGATCTTAATATCAACGGATGTCGCGGCTAGAGGGTTGGATATCAAGGGAGTTGAGCTGGTGATACATTACCACGTTCCAAGAGCGGCGGATACATATGTTCATAGGTCAGGACGAACAGCAAGATCGAAGAACTCGGGTGCTTCAATAATTCTGTGCGCACCAGAAGAAGCACTGGGAATTAGAAGGCTAGTTAGCAAAGTGCATGAAGACAGAGGGTCCAAGAACCATGGAGGCATCAAAGCCATATCTGTGGATAGAAGCCTCGTGATGACATTGAAGACAAGAATCGAGCTAGCGCAGAAGATTGTGGGGAGTACGTTGGCGAAAGAGAGCCAAAGGAAAGAGGAGGACTGGTTGAAGGCTGCTGCTGAAGACTTGGGGGTAGATTATGAGAGCGATGAATTTGTAGAAGTTTCTGAAAAGGGCAGGCGGGGTGCAAAGAAAAGACAGGAGGCGAGGAGTATAGGAAAGGATGAGATGGCGGCGCTGAGGGCGAGACTAAGAGAGGAGCTTTCGAAGAAGGTCGGCAGAGGGAGTCGACTATATCTCACCAGTGGAGTAGACAACCTTGCGCAGAGATTAGTAGATGGTAAGGAACACGACGTGTTCTTTGGAGAGGAGGGTGGTTGGGGCCTGGGCCATCTGTAAGAACTCAGCATTGAAGGATCTAGGCTTGGGAACCTATTATATTAGTGGATTTGACAGCATTTACAAAGGCGATCTACCGGTTTACTGGTGTATAGATGGCATACAGATCGAAGCTCAATTAATATAATCGGATATCAACTTGTAGTTACATCAACTAAAATATGTACATGTACCGCAATAGCCAACCATCTCGGAGAATTGGAGAGAGGAAGCATCCATCAGAGAGCAGACTTGAAACACCTAGTTTATGTGTAACATATGTACATACCGTCAAAATTTTGTAGAAGTCTCAGCAGGATCGTTCTTCTCTTGCCCTCCCTTGCCCTTCCCTCTTCTCCTCCCACGTATCACACCGCCCTCAGCATTACCTCGTTTTGCCGTAGCCGGAATCTCTTTGGCCTGTTGGGAATGTTGTCCGCTCGATGCCAGCTTCCCGCCACGCCCCCGGAAGTTAGCCCTCCCACCACGTCCGCGCCCCCTGATTCCGCCCACACCTGCAGCTTTCTGTCCTTGCTCTATCAACTGTTTCTCAAACTCTTCTTGTTTATATCTCTCGCTCTCCTTTTCCCACCAATCCATGAACTCCTGCTCCTGTTGAATTTCTTGCAAGCTTTGTTTCGGCCCTTTGCCCTTAATGATATCCTGCTGGATCTGTTCTTGTTGAATGATCTCCGAGAGAGGCAGTTGTATCTTTTCCATCCTCCCTGGTATAGGCGGGAATTCGTCGTATCGTTCAGAACGCGGCTGCATCGGAGAAGAAACCGATTTCGATTGGGCAGCGGGGACCACATTGCCGCTACTGTTATACCTGAGAGTATGAATTTGGGATGGAGGAGTTGGGAAATTGTGTTTAAGTGTCGTAGGTTGAGTTCCTTTAGAGGATGTAACTTGTTTTGGTGGTGTATTTAAACCCGGAAGGGACGGGGTAGGTGCCGGTTTTTGGGAAACATCAGGAAGTTTATTCGGCGTAATATCCTTGCGTGGAGTAGACAAGGGCGATGGCGTGGGTTGTTGGAGGGACAATGGATTGGAAGGGGAGCGTACCGCCTTCCATGGTGACGCCTTTGGTACCGTTGCCGTTTTGTCTGGCGTTGAAGCTAGGGCAGGCACTGGCGGGCTAGAAGTGGTTTGTGCTTGTTGTGTCTGAAACTGTTGCTGCTGTTGACGTTTACGTTCTTTCTGCGACACTTTGGCGGTGATGGGAGCCGTGAAGTTCGATGCAGGTAAACCTGCAACCTCCGCAGGTTCTATTGGTCCGGAGGATAGGCCTAGAGAGAGATTGCTAGTCCTATTTTTCGAGGCTTGCGTTATTATTTCCCGCATATCGAGTTTACTAGATTGTATTCCGGGTCCTAGTGTCCAAATTTTGGCACCTGTTTCGCCAAGTACAGCCTGACTTGAACGTTCGCCTTGCTTTAGACTCGTAGGTATCTCCTCAGTGCCGATTTGCTTGCCCTTGCAATCGTACCACACCTCAGCTTTGATAGCAGCCCCACCGCCGTATGAATCACCCCTATTGAGAGAAGGGCTTTGGGATATGGGCGTTTTTGACATGTGGATATTGGAGTCTTCATCGTCCATATCAAATATCAACTCATTTCCTCGAGCTGGAGGAAGAGGCGGTGTTTTTGCTGGCGGTCTCTCCTGACCAGACTTAGATGACCGTCGACGTTTTTGTTTGTCATAACTCCCAGCGCGGAAGCTAGATGACTGCCTATACGACGTTGGAGAGCTGGGAAGATCTGTTTCCGCCGCTGATGTGTTTGTTGGCCCGCCTTCAAGGAGCTGCAAAAGAGCGTGCCGTTCGGTCTCTGCTTCAGAAGCAAGATGTGGATGCCTTTCGAGAAGTTCCGCCTCCGTACGTCCACTTCGGCTGAACGGCATATATGCTAATTGGCGTTCCTTTACAGCTTCATCAAGTTCCGTCATGAGATCCTCATCGAACTCATCCAGGGCACGGGTCTCCATCATAGTATCCAAGTTTCTGAAAATGTATTCGAGACACACGTCTTTGAATGTTGAGACCGAGGACTCCGAGATTGCGGCTAGAATTGAAGTTGCATTTCGAGTGTTGACTACGACAAGAATGTTAGTGGACGCGACAGACTACGATGAGTACCTCTGGAATGCATACCGAATCGACCAATGATCCTCTGGCAGATTTCGACCAAGCGATCGAGCATCAACTCATTTGCGACACTAAGAACATCGATTACAAGGTCCAAGAATGCATCAACACCGTCCTCTGTTGTCTTCACCGTATCAAACAAGTGCGAAGACTTGTCTGAATAGAGGAATTTTAACACGATGTCCATCGTCTCAAAGGGCACATGCTTCATGTCTACACGAATGAGCTGATCAACGGCATACTCTTCCTCTCCTTTCCGTGTCGCCAGCCATCGTCCGGACCCTCCATGATAAAGAGCGTCAAAGAATGAACATCTTGCGCATAAAAGAGAGCTGTGGACCTTGACAGTTTCGTCTTTCAACTCAAGTAGCATATCACCAGTTGCTGAGAACAGCGGATCAGCAAGCGCCTCTTCAAAGTCGATATCCAAAGTGAGTTTATTGGAATGGATTCCGGAGGCAACTGTAGCGAGTTGTTTTAAACCGAAATTTTTGGCAAGCAGCCCAAGATCCGTTCGTACGCGATAGAAAAGCTGTGTTTGCTCTTTGTTCTTGCTAAACCTCGTCCAGACTGTAACAATAATGTCTTTATAGAGATAGAATATAAAGATCAGAAGTGAAAGCCAACTAATCCCTTTGAACGTCAGATCAAAGGTACCACCGGGCTGGTGATGCAGCTCGACGATACTCTCATGATGAACAGTGCGAGATTTCATTGCCCTTGCGAACAAAGATCGTAGCTGTGGAGAACGGCCAGTCAACATAAAAGAGTGCGCCGGGACGCTAATTCCCAAGTCATCGAGCTCGGCGGAACGAATGACCGTATCATATTCGGTTAGGTCCATTTCGTGGATCGTTTCCTTGAGAACGCTGACGAAATCTTTTTGTAGAAACCAGTCCATGGCGTGCTGTTGCATGGTGTTCAGGTCTAGCTTTGTAGCCCCTTCGGGATTCTTAATATCATCGGGTGAATTGAGATCATCATGGAACGAGAGCAAGGAACCTAAATCATCCCATAATGTAGCGCCGCGAACACTGAGCTGCGTTTTGAGAATATCAACATCCCGTCGGATAGCTGCAAAAGAACCGAAAGCGTTGCTTCGGACTCCTACAATATGTGTCAGACCGGGAATACGAGCAAATTTGTAGTCCTTTGCTCGGTCTACCAGCTGCGGAGCTGTATAACTAGTTGAAGCGACGTTTCCAACTCCTTGTGCTTCCTTAACCTTACTCCGTCTGGTCCTCTGCCATACGCTTCCGGATTCTGTGCAAATGATTACAGCGCCCTCCTGGCCGACATCGACATCCCTAACCGCCATATGTCGCTTTCTCAAGGACCAAATGCGTTGTGGTACTGGAAGGCTTCTTGTTGTGGTGGCAGTCGATTTTCCAACATTGATTGTGAAAACGTCACCCATCCTTGCGAGTGCTGCGACAGTATTGCCTCCTGAACTGATCTTCGTGATAAAATTCGGTCTGCTTTGGTATTTTGATGTCGGCCTTGTGGGTTTGATCCCCGAGTTTGGAAACCGTTCAAAAGGAAAGGAAAGTTTCATGATCCCAAAATTCATTAGAACCCAAACATCGTGGCTCTCGAGAAGGACAGCAGTAGCTTTATCAGTAGCTGTAATCATTGATATTAGCTGCTCGGATAAGGCCGCTGCAGCAACTCTCCGTGGGGATGTCTGTGCTTCCAGCGTTCGGGAATCAGCGTCGACTAAACCCAACTGACCTTCATTCCTCCCAAAGACGAAAATGGAATCCACAGTGTGTATAGCAGAGTGATGCTTCGAAGCAGCCGCGCCAATGATTTTCTCTTTACGTATATTGGTGAAAACTTGCCGGGGAACCAGCTGATACTCCTCTTTGTCGTTCTTGTCAATATTCGCAGGGTATCCCAGTTGCCCATATCTGCCAGTTCCCCAAGTAAAGACATCGCCGTTTTCCAGAACAGCTATAGTATGGTCCTGGCCCAATGCCACAGTACGCACTCTTCGGGGCAATTGAACACGTTTGAAAGTAAATTCCGTAGACTCGTGACCCAACCCGAGTCTTCCGCCCTGCCCATGACCACATATGTAGAGGTTGTTGGTGGGTGCTGTTGTGATCATCGCCGAATGAAATTTTGCCAGTTGGATATCCTTAATATATGTTGGAGCGAGCGCGGCTAACGCAGCTTGAGGTTCACTGCTGGAACTTGGCCTAGGTATTTGCATCCTCTCTGGAAACTGTCTATCATCTCCATCGCTGAATCCGAGGGATACGTTTTTATTGCTTCCCCAGACAAATATTTCATCGCCAATATATTCCCCCCTATACTCTCCTACTTCCAGATCCGACTCCTCGGGTTCCGTATTCTCCTCATCGGAGTAGCCATCGAATTCGACGGCCGTATCGAGTTTGGCTCCATGCCTTCCTGTTTCTACTTTGATCGTCGAATCGAATAGTTCGAAGGGCGAATTCCCTTCTCTGTCCTTTATTTTCACTAGACCAGCTCCATCGTTCTTAGACAATATTTGCTTTGCAATGCTTATGTTACCGAAGTAAAGGGCGCTGGACATCCAGGATATTAGTAAAGGCTCCAAATATGTCGGCGGTGGTCCTCTGCTCACCGGTGCAAAGCTGTCCACCCAGATTCGAAGTCTTGCAAAAATAAATCCGTCTGAGGGTGCGTCAGAAGCGCCTCAACAAACTCAAGTTTATTCGCCGTAGCAGCATGGTGTAGCAGGGTGATGCCGGTGATCGGTGCTAACGGGCTCACAAGGACATTGGCAGGAAGCCTCGAGTTTATCTGGAACCGGTTCAACGTGATAGACTTGGATTCGGCGCCCTGTGTTGCATTGGTCCCGGTAAATGTTGATTGCTTTCTCGGCGGTGATGGTAGGTCGAAAAAGGGATCGTTCGTTAAAGACCCGGTGGTATATTCATTGGTCCGTCCGGGCCTATCTTCGGATAGACCCAAAAGAACCCTGAACTTCTCCAAGTCATTCTGGAAGTAAGCGCGCCAAAGGTGGCTGCTCATATGCTGAAAAATTGTATTGAAAAAAGGAACTCTCCCGTCACTCGATTTCCACTATGCAGTTACGTGAACAGCAAGTGGCGAGCGTAAGGACCGGTGGTTCCTGAAGTAAATAATCAAGGATAAAACAGGACAACAGGACCTTTGGCTGCACAGGATTAGCTGGAATCTAAGCGTCGTTCGAATACTTCTTCGACAGCAATGGCTTTCCTGCGTCCTTTGTAGGCGATGTTGGAGATCAGTTGTAGCTAAACTCTGGGCTGTTGATTTGATTTCCAATTTTCGGGGGGCGAAATTAGGATAACAACACTTTGCCTTTGATTACCGACGCGAGATTACGGTGAGAGAGGGGCAAAGCTATCGACTAATCGATTACGCAGGCTTCGGTAGCTAGAATCGAAACAAAATAGGAGAGATAGAGGTATCGAGCGGTGATATAAAATAGTAGCGGTTGTGACTGTCATTTTCACTGTCGCGAATTCGTGATGGCCGGCACCATAACTCTGGTGTCTACGCCCTAAATCGGCGGGGCTACATCGCATCTCGAGAACGAAGGATGAGTCTACTATGACTACCGATGATATATCGCGCAGCCCACCGTGGGATTGGGAAACCAGTTTAGTCGCCTGCAGCTGCCGGGCCCTGGTTCCGCGTGGGGTTGCTGACCCAGTCGGAGCAAGTCGACCAGGCCACATGGGGTACCCTCAGCAGAGTCATATCAAAGGCAACCTGCCTCAGTTCGAATGTTCTTGCCCAACCAAATCCCCATACCCCTTGACAGATCTATCGAATCTGCATTCGCAGCCGAAATCGTGCCCCCCCAGGCAAGGACCGGAAAGTACCCAGGTACTTACCGACTTCGATCCATATCTCTACCTACTCATAGCCCGGAGACTCATCTAGACACATGAATAGGATACCTGGTCGTTCGTATCACAATCCAACGGATTACAACGCAAAAGTCTACCCATCATGAAGCAGACACCGACCACAGATCTAAATACAGATTAAACCTCTAGAATAAGTAAACTGCTCGACGCGTAGCGTAGACCGAGAATACGGTGGTCTTTGCGACGCTTAACGTAGACCGAATCGGTCTGGGACTCGAGTCTGAAATATCCGATATTTGTTCTGACTTTAGATTTATCCGACAATTCAAACGCCAAAGTCGCTTATAATTATAGAAACCCGAACAACACGAATGATTTCTATATGTACATGCACCAAGAGTTATTTTCTTTTATCCGAGCAATTCTAGCATTGAACTAGGTTCCACGCGTGGAGGATTACTATTTAAGGATAATATTCCAAGGGCGGCTGGAGGCCGATTAATATAAAGCTTGACTGAGAGCAACCACGTGGAATAACAGATGATGAGAGCCGCCAATTGTAAGATAGGACTTGCCAGACTTAACAGTAGATAATATCTCATGGATATTGCCATCAGCGACCCCCTGCCCTCTCAGATCCCATTGGGTTATATGTTTTCAAGACTCCAAGCTTCAACCAATACTTTGGCTTCTGGGGCAATACCGGCGCACCGAGTATTCAGCAACAGCCTGACCCAATAATATCACAATATGAGATTTTAGCAATGAATGCCCTCAAGACAGAAGGCAGCAAAATAAGACAACTTCATGCATCACATAGTATTGAATTAGGGGAGTACCAGAAAAAGCGAGCGGGGATCGAAGCTGCCATGCTGAACATTGATGTCCAGCAAAACAAACGGAGACGTGATGCGATGCTTGAATCCGGGGTTTATCGGAGATCGAACGTCGCATTTATATCGCTAATTTCGACATCAATATGAACCTCGCGACCACTAGAATTGATTTTCTCACTAGGGTTTGCCAAGGACAAATTGGCCGAGAAGAGGCGGATTTAGAAATTCAAAAGTTCGAGATAGAGGCCAATTTTAACAGAATTAGTCAGATATTTGAGGTTGAAGCCTTGGGACTAGAATCGGGAACGAGCGAGAATGAGTGGATGGCCAACAATGTGAAAAAGAATGCTGAGATGAATATCGCAGCAAGGCGCAAGCAGGTGGAAATTAGGCAACTCGAGGCAAAACTGAGGTTGGCGCGGGGTGAGACAACACCAGAAGATGCGGATTGGGCATTGCATTGCGAAGACAGCCGACTCAAGTGGATACAATTGATTGAAGATACTGTGTTCGATGTAATCAGGATGTTATTGGAAGGAAGCCTGGACGGAATGGATGTAGTAGCGCTGACCCTGGTCGAGGATGCGGTGATATGGGCGGGTGCGATATGGAATTCACCGAACTAGCTCTATGCACGGATCGGGAGATACAAATGGTAAAAATGATGCAAACGGGAAAGATAGGGCGGCGAGAACCCAAGGATTCGAGAACTATGGCTCCCATAAAGTCTCCTACGCTTTCGGTGGAGCAGCTAGATATGCTGGAGACAGCGCGGAGATTTTTAGTCTCACACGCCGGCGAAATCTTGAGACCAATGAGAGAAAGGTTTGGATACATCCATCTTGCGTTCTGTGTCAAGCATGTCTTCGATTGTCAAGACCCTCAAGACGCAATACCGATATTACTTTCATCTGGGTTCGAGGCTGAAGAAGTGGCCGAAGCTTTAGATTTAATAGATCGGAAAGGTAGGTAAAATTATATCTTTTTTGCGACGTCAATACCTTAGTCTATGTGTTTAGGAGCGCCTTGTGAGGGATTGTTTAAAAGACCATGTTTATATACGGATATTTGCCATGTTTGGTACAGTTTATATAAACTAAGAGACATCTCCATATTTCCTGTAATATAGGCTCATAGTTTCCAAGCTTCAATTACCAAAACCTTAAAGACTTGTTCCGATTCATGCCTTAGCTAGGTTTTTATCTTTAATTACCTATCGGATCATTTAGGTCACCGGTTAATCTTTTTAGTGGGTTGTTTGTGATATTTTGGATTCTAGCCATTTTAGGATTTTTGGTTCGGCCAGGGTACCTGCCAAGATATCACTCCGGCCAGGATCTTGGCACGAATAAATTTCTTCTCTTCCTCAGTCCTTTTCATCCTCGACACAATGCTTACGCTTTCCAAGCACCATCAATAACATATTTTTATTATACTGACCTTTCACTTCCAGGGACTCCTTTAGAGAACTTTCTATGGGTTTTTATACTGATCGTAAGTTCTTCCATGCATTGGATCCACTTGTCTTCTTGCCCGTAACCACGTAGGCGGCCTCCGTGATGAGACCAATACGCATACAAACATGTTTCAACCCCATCAGAATATACCATGTCTGATACTTGCGCTTTAAATGAGAATACCACCTCTGAGTCCATCGTCTACGGTTCATTTTCGATACCTAGTAATCGGAAGCCACGTCTAACGACGTCATGCATCGCTGTTGTCCCGATCAAGAAAGCTAACGAGCCTAAAAAGTTTTCCACAGGAACGGAATACATTTTCTTCGGTTGCTAGCGGGTGTGGAGGCGGTGGTTCATCCATCCGTGAAAGCCTCCGCACTTCTGCTGCCTCGGGACATTCAGTCGCCCGATTAGTCAACATCTGTGAACCCCGTTCTGCATGTCGTCAAAAATCTTAGTCAGGGAATCCGGGAACTCCCAGGAGACAGAAGCGTTCTCCGGAGATCTCCAAGGGTGATTGTTGTTTATATAATCCAGCCCCTCATGTATCCATCATATGAATATGCAATTCTCGTATCATCATTTCCATCGAATTGACGTATCCGGGTAGCCAACTAGCTGGTTCCATTCACAAGCTAGAATCAAACATCTTATTTATAACACATTGGCCAGCCACACGCCCTCGGCTTTGACCACCAACATTTGACCCAATTGACCACATCCACAAAACTCTGTGATAAGACCTAATACCAGATCGTCTTTTTTTCTATCAAAAGTTGCTTATAATCGCAACCATGACTGCTACCTTTGCGCTACTTGGAGCCACTGGCCTCGTGGTAGGTTTCACAGGCCCAACGCTTTATTTGTGTTTTTACGACTAAATACAGGTACTCCGTAGGGAAGCAACATCCTCAAATATCTGATCCAATCACCGACGCCCAGCGCAATCGTCACACTCACACGTCGTGAACACGAAGAGGCCATCACCGCGTCAGCCGCTTCTGGCAACCACACTCTCACAGCCAAAATTGATAAAGATACCGCCCAATGGGCTAATATTTTCGGTGATGCTTGCAAAACGACACCGCCTCCGGTTGTGTTTTCAGCGCTAGGAACCACCCGTGCCGCTGCTGGGGGGTTCGACAAGCAATATGCTCTGGAGCACGATGTCCATCTCGCTATTGCGAGGGCTGCAAGGGAGGCTGGAGTTAGGACCTTCGTGTTGATTTCCAGCTCCGGAGCCAACAAGGACAGCTCTATGGGTTACCCTAAGCTGAAGGGTGAAATCGAAGAGCATATTGGAGAGATCGGGTTTGAGAAGCTCATCATTTTGAGACCGGGGCTGTTGCTTGGTTCGAGGAATGAATCAAGGCTTGGGGAAGGTATATTCCAAGCGATTGCGAAGGGATTACGCGGTATCAGTGGTGGATCTCTGTCGGACTTTTGGGCGCAAGGTGGAGATGTTGTAGCTAGAGCTGCTGTACGAGCCGCTCTGGATGAGAGTATTGCCGGGAAGAAAATATTGTATCAGAAAGATATTGTGGAGCTTGGAAAGAAGGAAGATTGGTAGATATGGCCGCCACCTTCGGTACAGGAGACGAAAGTTATCAGGAAAATACGCTTTAATGACAGATCGGAGACCTATCAAAGTTGAAACAGCCGGACAGGTTAGCTTAGCAGCTGCTTGCTGGTATATTTTTTATTAATGACTCTATCAGAAATGAATTACTATTACCCATATCAGATACTGCAATATATACCGACCGATCTGATCTTGTCCGATATATAGAAGATATGATAAGATATACAGGTCGGGCTGCCCACAGTTCCAACAGGAAGGCCAGATGCATCATATATAATGACGGCCGTACTCGTGTACATATACGCATTTGCCTATATTGTCGTTCCATGCTTTTATACGAAATATGCAGTCCAGAGTATTGTAAACTATTCGAGCTATTATTATTCTACGTCGCGTAAGAGGAAGCTTTTGATAGAGCACCGCCTTGTATATAATAATCGATATTAGCTCCTCATCTCATATCTCTCCTGCTGTATTCCTTCTCCTCCTCCTCCTCTTCACTTTTAGCGACTCCATCCCTTTCTCCTTCTATTTCTCTTCCAACCTCGATTCATCCGAAGCCGCGTTCCGTTCGTGGCTGCAAATCTCCAAAACCACATCTTTTCAGCTCTCCCCAATTGGCAAGTGTTCTCGTGCAGTCGTGTGTCGGTGACACCAAAAGGCCTGTTGTTCCCTTGCAAGGTTGTTGGCTGTGTGGCCCACAAACTCGATCCAGCTAGCGAGCTTCAGCGCCACAACTCAACCTCCATCCTCCCTCCACCATTACTTCCCTTCCACGCATCTTCCTCTCCACAGGTGTACTTGATTGCATCAAGCTTCAAACACCCGGTTCCTAGTCCTCATATCCCCGCTCTCCACTTCACGTCTGAATCACCGTCGCCGTCGCCGTCACCTTTAAATCTCCTCCACCCTGCTGGTCACCCTATATCCTCGTCCCTCATATAACATGTCTGCTGTAAGGCTTCATCATCACCCACTAGCTAGCTCCCACATGCACTCCTCCCAGTCTAAGTTCATCATCAGTTTTCGCAGCTACACCATCCTATAATTTTGGAAATACTGCTAACGTCATCAATCGTCTAGTATCCTCCCAGACCCGGATTCGTCCCAGGTGCAGGAATGGCTCCTCCCAATCCCATGCCCAACGGGCCAGTTCCAGTCGTCTTGCCACCAAATATCATTCCCGTCCCGAAATCCAACATCCGTATTCTCTGTGTCGCCGATGTCAGAGGTGAGTTTGTGCGCGTTTTTGGAAATTAATATATATTAATCGCGACTAATCGGCTCCTAGGTGACCTTCTATCATTAAATGAGCTGGCCAAGAAAACCAATGCAGATTACATCCTTCACACTGGCGACTTTGGATTCTACGATAACTCATCAATAAACAGAATCGCCGAGAAGTATGACTTATGACCAGACCACCCGCTACCTTTATATGCCACCTCTAACTCAGGTTTACCCTAGAACCCTGCGACATGTTGCTCAATACTCCCCTCTCCTCTCTGAAGGCACCAAAAAGTTTATCCAGAACAACCCTAACGGCCAGCCGATCAAGAGTCGATTGGCTGATGAGCAACTCTCTCAGCTTCCAAAATTCCTCGATAGAACATACGCGTTTGACGTCCCTGTCTACACAGTATGGGGTGCCTGTGAAGACGTTGCTGTTCTCGAGAAGTTCAGATCCGGCGAATACAAGATTGACAAATTGCATATCATTGATGAAGCCTCTTCAAGATTGCTAGATATCGGCGGTATCAAGCTTCGACTTCTCGGCTTGGGCGGTGCTGTTGTCATGCATAAACTGTTTGATAACGGAGAAGGCAAGACAACCATTGCTGGTGGCCAGGGTACCATGTGGACTACTCTCCTGCAGATGGGTGAACTTCTCGACACCGCCAATCGCGTCTACGACGCCAGTGAGACCCGTTTATTCCTTACACACTCCTCCCCGGCTCGCGAGGGCCTCCTCAACTCCCTTGCTGTTGCTATCAAGGCAGACTTTTCAATCTCTGCTGGTTTGCATTTTCGATACGGAAGTTCCTACAATGAGTTCAGCGTCAACCCCACGCTGGACCACTACCGTGGCAAACTCGCTGCTTCGAAAGCTTCTTTCAACGATGTTTGGGAAACCGTTAAGGGCGAAGTCATGAACACCGTTGCTCAGAATAGTGCTCAGAAGCAGCTTCTCGACAACGCTCTCAACATCATCGATAAAATGCCTAGCACCGCGACCGGTCCAAATCCTTTTGGCGGCTCGGCACCTGGTAGCAAGGGTGAAGTTGATGAGAGTGCATTCAAGAATATGTGGAACTTTAACTTGGCTGATGCCTCGTTTGGCCATCTCATTCTTGATATTGAGAATGGCCGAATTGGTACAGAGATGAGGGCGCAAGGTTTCAATTTCGCACACCGAACTGGGAAATCGAACGCTGTCGCCGCCACCACAAATAATACAACCCCCTCTGGCGCACCTTCTGGTGTCGAGGCTTCCGCCCAACCTACCGGCCAGACTGCGGCGCCAACTCAAGTTCCGACTACCTCCGGTCAACCAACGACTGCCGCTTCGGCTACCCAACCTCCACGAGTCCCTTCTGCTCCTCGTCGTGATGAGCCAGTCAAGCCTGCGACCCCGATCAATGTCCCACCTCGCACTCGTTCTGCAACACCATCGAAGCCAGTTGTTGTCGAGACTTCCGCGGCCCCAGTCAAGACAGAAGAACCTACAAATGGCACGCCCACTCCACAAGCTACTGACGTGGGTCTCAAGGAAGAACCAATCGACCATAAGAATCTCACATCCCCGACCCCACCACCACCCGCTGAAGGATCAAGTAGCGGCTTGAGGGTCGGGCTCTACGTCACAAATATTACTGGGATCGACAAGGTCAAAGAAATCTTCTCTGAATCCGATCGCGATCTTATTGACCGCATCGAAGAGAAGCATCCTAAGGCCGGTAGACCCGTCTATTACTATGTTTTCTTCAAGAACCAAGGAGATTACAAGGCGGTCCTCGAAAGGCTACCTAAGGATATTACCACGAAGGGTGATCGTACTCGCACTTTCGTCAAAGAAATCGATGAACTATACCAGGGGCCTGGCGGGGCAGGGCCGTGGCGCCGTGGCGGTGGTGTTATGGGTCGTGGCAGAGTCGACAATCCCAGGTCGAGTGCTTCAGAGAGCGAGGGACCGCCTGGAGTTGGCCGCAGCGGTGGTAGGGGCTTTGGCACAGGGCGCGGCCGTGGTGACCGAAATCAATCGTTTGAAGGTGGTAGAGGCGGCGGGGGAGGCCGTGGAGGTCGTGGAAATAGGAGGCGCGATGGGCAACCCGATACTCCGTCTTCCACACCTGCTTAGATCTTAGTATCTTCTCTCTATTTCCATCCTGACTAACGAGACGTATTTCAGGTAAAGTCTAAAAGCATTTGTTTATAAACGGCGACTCTTCTTATGCTCCTTCCTATTCAATTCATTGTTTTTATTTTCAGCGGTCTCTTCATTGAACATTCTCTTCCTCATCGGGTGTTTGTCTATGCTCCTCCTCGGATTCTTCACCCCATTCACCGACCTCCTCCCCGCCTTTCATCACCCACGACCTCGAAATCACACCTTTGTTTCATCAAAAGACCTTTCTATTTTATCCTCTCATGCCCTTTTTATCCTCTTTTTATTCTTCTTCATTTCCTTCTTAATGTCTTAATGTTCTTACGACGTTGGCTCTGTTTTCCTTTACTGTCGTTCTTACATCAACATAATCAGGTGTAACTATGAAAATGTATCCAGAACAGAGCGAGAAATGCGAAATGCGAAATGCGGGGTTTCTATAAACTTTCCTTCTCTAATTGTAGAATAGAATAATACCCTTCCTATTTAATCTGCTTTTATATCTCTCTCTTTTCACCCTCAATTCGTTCGCGGGGTGCCCAATCATTCTACGGCAAGCAACCGTTCCGTTTAAAACTTAAGCCGTGCATATTTATGTCCAAGTACGGGCTTCAGTGTTAGGCATCGTATATGGTTGATGTTTCGACTGGCCTGGCCGCGCCGTCACATTTTCATTCCCGCAAATGGAGACGGAGTCCTCCGCTATGGACTGGTCCGTTCTCCATCGGATCATCAGGGGCGGCCAATAAGCCAGCTGCAGGCTGACGTTGGCCGAATCCTTTGCTGCGCGTGACCAGCGTTTTCGGCGCCCCGGAATTTGTACTTCCCAGTAGAAAGTGCCAAGCCTAGCCCGCGCTAATAGTCATGTTCGTCATCGTTCGCTCACGCTCTTCCTCTCCATCCTTCTTCCTCATAAGGTACCGCCCGCGACGGTCCACGCATCAAACGTACTCTCCACACTCCGTTCAAGACTTTAACTTAGACCCAACGACCGGGCGACTTGTTCTGACGGCTCTGCGACGGCAAACCGTATTCTTTGGTACCAACTCTGGGTTCTGACCACACCGGGCACCGAATGCCAGCCACCCGGCCGAGCCGCCAGTCAACGAACCACTTGTTCACAGATCTCTCCAATCGAGACTCAAAAAGTCATCGGCTTTCAATACGGCTGGCCTGAGCTTGAAGTCGTCACTCTATTTCTTGGCTGTCTTGTTCATATCTTACAGCGACTCCCTTGATCACATCTTCGATTCGACTAAGCGTCTGCATCATCGGACAGAGAACATCTTCTGGACCCGTAATAACGGCACCAGATACAAAATAACTGGCGATACTTTCGAACTCTGGCAGACACAAAATTCCACGTAGGATTTGCTCGTTCCCGGGTACATCCTAAATAACAACCAACATATGATGAGTGGCTCCTCCGGAGCCCTCCGAGGGTCGCCTTGGAGTATTCGACGGCTCCTCTATTTAGGACTCTCGACTTCGTTATTACTTGCGCCGACCATTTCCACCGAATCGACACCGAAACATGAGTCGGGCTATTGCGCAATAAGAGACGAGTGTGGGCAGAGAGGATGGTTTGGCAAGCCCTTGCCATGCCCGGATAATGGGAAAGCGAGAGAGCCTACTCCGAGTTTGAGGAAAAATCTGGTAGATTTCTGCGGGCAGAAATGGGCAGAGGGTGCGGTTTGCTGCACAGCTGATCAGGTAAGACGATATTGAAAAGTCAAAATCAGCTACAGACACTAATCACTTTTCTGTAATAGTTGGAGACGATGAAAGGCAATCTCGAAGTTGTTCAGCAGCTTTTGGCACCGTGCCCGGCCTGTAAAGTCAATTTCTTCAACCTCGTTTGCACGATGACATGTTCTCCCAATCAATCACAGTTCCTGAACGTTACCAAGACCGAAACAATAGGTGACAAAGAAGTAGTTGCAGAACTTAGCTACTACGTCGACCCATCGTATGGTCGCGGCTTTTTTGATTCCTGCAAAAATGTCAAGTTCTCGCAAACCGGGGGGTCCGTAATGGAATTTATCGGCGGAAATGCAAAGACCTGGCCGGAGTTCTTAAAGTTTTTGGGCGATGAGAAGCCGATAGGATCGCCATTCCAGATTGACTACATTCTCAATGACGATTCTCCGACACCGCCAGAACCACTCCAGGCTATGAACGATCCGATCATTAAGTGCAATGACCCAAATCCTGCCTACTCTTGCTCATGTTTGGATTGCGCCGAGGCCTGCCCGAACTTACCCGATCTGGAAGACGAGAAAGCTTGTCGTGTCGGCATTGTACCCTGCCTATCCTTTTCTGTCATCGTCATATATGCCGTTTTTCTTACAGCAATTTTGCTGTGCTATGGGTATTTCTTTACTCGGGATTATAGCTATCGCTACCAGCGACTAAGGTTGCTTCACGACGACGGACCATCTGATGATGAAGATGAGGGCGATATTTTAACACCCGCCGGGTTTTCAGACCACCCTGCCTCCGAGTACCCACTGAATGTCTGGTTAGACAATGCCTTCCAGAAGCTCGGATACGGCTGTGCCACTTATCCTGGGCTTACAATCGGTACTTCTATCCTCGTCATTGGCTTCATGTCCTTAGGATGGTTGAGGTTTCAAGTTGAAACGAACCCGGTCAAACTATGGGTTTCGCCAACTTCGGAAACAGCATTACAAAAGAACTTCTTTGACGAAAATTTCGGACCTTTTTGGCGAATCGAGCAGGCATTCTTGGTAAATGATACCTCTGGAGAGCCACAACCCGTGCTGTCGTATGATACACTTCGATGGTGGTTTAACGTAGAGTCAACCGTCAAGAGAATGAAGAGTTTGGAAGAAGGAATCACACTTCCAGATATCTGCTTCAACCCAACCGGCGGCGGTTGCGCGATCCAATCCATCAGTGGTTGGTTCGATGAGAGACCGGATCTGCTCAATCCTAACGACTGGGCTGGCCGTATCAAAAGCTGTGCCGCAAACCCTTCGTCTTGTCTACCAAAAATGGGACAACCATTAGATCCCGAGATTGTACTCGGAAGTTATGCCGGGACAGACCAGGTTCTCGATGTTCCAGCCATCATGGTTTCTTGGATTGTCAATAATCATCCCGAGGGCACAGAAGAGGTGAAAAAGGCTATGGATTGGGAGGAGTCGCTCAAGCGATATCTTCTCGATGTTCAGGCTGAGGCTCGTGATCGCGGTTTGAGATTGAGCTTTAACACCGAAATCAGTCTGGAGCAAGAGCTGAATAACAGCGCTAATACGGATGCAAAAATTGTGGTTATCAGCTACATTTGCATGTTCATATACGCCTCCTTTGCACTTGGATCCACCGGCTTCTCAATCCCGAAATTGATCAGCAATCCATCAAGGGCATTTGTGGATAGCAAGTTTACACTTGGTGTCGCAGGTATCGTCATCGTGTTGATGTCGGTTTCTGCATCAGTCGGGCTATTTTCTGCCTTAGGTGTCAAGGTCACTCTCATCATCGCTGAGGTTATTCCCTTTTTGGTACTTGCTATTGGCGTCGACAACATCTTCCTAATCACACACGAGTTCGAACGTGCCAATACCTCCCACCCAGATCGGTTCGTCGAAGACAGAATCTCCAAAGCTTTGGGTAGAATGGGCCCGTCTATTCTATTGTCAGCATTTACGGAGACGTGCGCATTTGCTCTAGGAGCAGTCGTTGCCATGCCAGCGGTTCGAAACTTTGCTATCTATGCTGCTGGTGCCGTCGTTATCAATGCAATTCTTCAGGTCACCATGTTTGTCTCAGTATTGGCTATCAACCAAAAGCGACAAGAGAATAACCGATTCGACTGTTTCCCTTGTGTCGTTGCCCCCGGCGGCCCCATCAGACCATACGCTGGGGAGGAGGAGAGCTATCTCCAGAAATTTATCAGGAAGTCGTACGTCCCAAGACTTCTTAATAAATATGTTAAGGTCACTGTTATTGTTATCTTCTTGGGTCTATTTGCAGCAGGTATTGGTCTTATGCCGGAGGTTGAGCTGGGCCTCGATCAAAGGAATGCTCTACCCGATGGAAGTTATACTATTGATTACTTCAACGACTTGTATGACTATTTTGGATCGGGCCCCCCTGTCTTCTTTGTTACCAAGGAGTACAACATCACCCATCGGGACGAACAACGAGGTGTTTGCGGCCGGTTTACGACTTGCAATCAGTTCTCTTTGGGCAACATACTTGAGCAGGAAAGAAAACGGCCGGATGTTAGTTATATCACGAAACCAGCTGCAAATTGGCTAGACGACTATTTCCAATGGCTAGACCCTCGCCAAGAAGGTTGCTGCGGTATCAAAAAGCACACCGGCTTCGCTTGTGACCCTTCGGACTTTGGATGCGATGTTTGCTTTGCAGACCGAACACCACCCTGGAATCAGACCCTTTACGGAATGCCTGAGGGTGGCGAGTTTTTGAAATATCTTGAACTCTGGCTCGATGCGCCGGTTGGAGAGAACTGCGTTTATGGTGGCGCTGCCGCTTACAAGCATGCCGTCAATGCGGACTATGAGGCCAACACTATCAAGGCAAGCCATTTCAGAACGCTTCACACCAAGCTAGCCAGTCAAAAGGATTTCATCGAATCGTTCACAGCGGCTAGGAGAATTGCCGCTACCATCAGCGAAAAGCTTGGCGCCGAAGTCTTCCCTTACTCGTCGTACTATATCTTCTTCGATCAGTATACCACTATTGTAAGCTTGACCGGGAAGTTGATTGCCGGTGCAGTTCTATCTACCTTTATCATTTCCAGCGTCCTCCTTGGAAGTTTCCTCACAGGCCTGGCAGTTTCGATCACAGTTACCATGATTGTAGTTGACGTTATCGGAGTTATGGCTCTGTGGGGTGTAAGCTTGAACGCTGTAACATTGGTGAACCTTGTCATCTGTGTTGGTATCGGCGTGGAGTTCTGCGCACATATTGCAAGAGCGTTCATGTTCCCAAGCCGGAGCTTGTTAGAAAAGGCGAAGAAATTAAGCGGAAGGGACTGCAGGGTGTGGGTTGCCATGGTCAATGTTGGCGGAAGTGTAAGCTCTACATCCTATTCCCCTTAGATTTATTACGTACTAAACTAACATATGTATCTTTAAGGTGTTTTCCGGTATCACCATTACGAAATTCTTGGGAGTAACAGTTTTGGCGTTCACTAAGAGCAAGATTTTCGAAATTTACTACTTCAGGATATGGCTTGCGTTGGTCGTCCTAGCTGCGTCCCATGCCCTCATTTTCTTACCTGTCCTTTTGTCTTTGATCGGAGGTGGAGGATATCTTGATTCAGATGAAGACCTGGGACTCGAGGAAGACCTTGCTAGCCGCCAGTATGCGTCAAGAAACTCTCGCTACGAGCCTCAGAACTTCGAAGACTACAGTGATGAGGAATGACTGGTTCGGGCCCTGACGGGCGAATGTAATTCCGAAGGATGTGGCTGAATGCGATGAGATGTTTCATATTCATTGCCTTAGGCGTTGGAGAGATTGTATAATTATTATTCCCCATTCATCATGTAGCTGGCTAATTGTCGTCAGTGATATCCCCTTGACCTCTCATTTCTTTTCGATGGATTGCATTGTTTAAGAAAGCTTTAGTAGACGAGACAGTGTTACGACTATTGAGTAATATAATATTCTTCCAAAGATCCGTTAACAAGATGCGATGCTAAGTACTAGTACGGTTAAGTAACATATATATATCATTGTCATGATGCCGCTGGTAATGCTCATTAAAAACGTGTATAGTATAATACATATCACCACTACTCTTGCAGTGTAGGTAGTGTGAGTTCGAAACTGTGCCTTTAGGCTGTAGATTTGGACTATTGATGCCCCAAGTATTATATGATTTGTAATTAGACTAAGCGTCTACTCATAGAACCAGTGCGTGTATGGCTTGGGAGAATCTCTTCTTTGCCGTCTAAATTCGGTGATGCCGGTGATTCGATTCCACCGCTGCCACTTCCGGCTTCATCACGGTCGTCCGGTGAGTAGATACTGTCTTGATGTCTTCTTTTGACACCCACGAACAGCCAGCGGACACCACGGGCGGTAGCTTTGCAGAAATCCTAAGCAGAAAGTTAGCCATGAAAAGGGCAGAGACGTGCCGGAGAATCTTAAAAATTCGACTTACCCAAGGGTTAAACGCATCAACCCACGCCTTCCAGCCCCAAAATCCACCTTTCCGATTAACATCCAAATCCTTCACCGCCAACCCCATCCTCTTATATCGCTCGGCCAACCCTTCCCCCGTATAATCCCTCCACGGATACGAAAACAAATGCAGGATCGCAAACCCGAACATCTCGACCGATATCAAAACCGCATTGATACCCGTTCCCAGATCCCCCTCTGAAAAATAAGGCCCCGGTTTCATAACATGAAATCCCATCAAAGCGCTGATAATAATCATTTGCCAAAAAATGAAAAATACCACGAGTTTGATACTCATGAACTTCAGGAATGGTCGGTAAGGGTCCAATTCGTCCTTTAACCCAGTATAAAATGCCACCAGAACGTAAAGCGCAATCGAAATCATAACTATGATGACAATCGTGACCCAGACATGCGCAAAAACAGGCGACCAGGATTCCTCGCAATATAATCCGTACCACTGCGTCGCCAGTGCCACGAAGGTGCTGACAACCCTGATAGCGATGTATTGAAATGTCCCAACCCAGATGACGTTGAACCACGTGAGACCGCTACGAGGGGTACGAAACGGTATTCCGACTTTTAAACACAAGCTTGCGGGCCAAGGCCAAGGTTTTGGTTCCCATCTTCGGAAGAATTGTTTTTGTTCGTGAAGTGTCGGGGCGATTAGATAGGTCATTAGGAAGAAGAAAGAGGCGAGTGCGAATGCTTCGTAACAATCTCGTATAACTTCGAAGTAGATGGCCCAGAAGTAGTAGCCGTAGCTAAATGTGGTGATTACCGAGTAAACCGGGAGCATGAGGATTATTCGAATGATGCTAGAAAGCGTTCTTCGTTAGAGACGGAAAAATGATTTATTTTATTTTATTCTATTTTATTCAGTGGACGTCGGAAACATACTGTCGCTGCTCATCAGGGCGGGTATAGTTGGTCGCATGTCGCTGCATGAGGTACAAGGCGACTATCGATGTGAATATTGCGAATATCTAGCACATGGTTGAAATGAGTTTGGAGATTCCAAAAAATCCTGTAAGATGCAGAAGACAACCAGTCATGTTGTTGTCGATGAAAGGAAGAAATATACGTACAGCACATACTAAGAATCCCACTTGCGAGACTGTGAGGTTTAGACCTGGCAACGGCGTCGTAGAATCTATTTCATCAAGGTGCTTCAGTTAGCTTTTGCAAGTGGCTACAGAGCAAGTTGTACGGTGCTGCTTTTATGGTATATTTCTTCGGTGTTTTGTACTTACAGACGTGCCCGTCCGTAGAATTACAAAAAGCAGGCATGGCTTTTTCTTTTTGAAAGACGGACTGAATGGAAGCTAGAGGAGAGGAAGGGTAATCCAAGAATGATATTTATTTGTTCAGCAGGCCGGCATAACGCCTCCCCGCCCCCTTGGGCTGGGCTAGGTTTTCCTTTTTTTTCGTGACAACTGCTCGTCGATGTTCAGGAATGCGGTTTGGTGTCTTCTTTCCAAGAATTTCGGTCTGCTGATATTTAAAGCGCACGTCTGCGCTGGCCGTTCATAGATGTCTTCGGGATGCAGGCCAGGCGAAACTATGTGCTAAGAATCGAGAGAAGGGGCTTGAATTATCGATACGAAACCGAATTGGATCTGGTAGGCGATATTGGGATAGTCGTTGCGTGTTGAGGCCACCAAAACCATATGACATTTACCGAAACGTTTAAAAGCCGGATATCAAGGTTGGAGGAGGGTGGCGGGATCTAGTCTAAATATAATGATTGCTTGTGAACCCTTTTTTCCCCTCTAAGTTGCATGACCGGATCTACGAACCCCCATTGTGATTGTTGTGATGTGAAAATAAGGAGGCTAGGCCGGGTTTGGATATATTGGAGACGTTGCATGAGAGGTTCCAGGGCTCCGTAATATTTCGACCAATTAGGCTCATCCGAACCTTGAATTTCCCGGCAAAGAAATGGTCCGTCACCAGGCCAAGAAAAGCAGTGATTCCACAATTCCATTTGCAAACCCTCATCATCGACGCAATGGCGTACGGCTGATCTCAGGTATTAGTCCGTAGACTCGAATATAAGTTTCGTTTAACGATGTTCATCATATGATTCATCGATTGGTTTCTATTCTACGAGGATGTTGCGTATTTAGCGTTGTCTCCTTTAATAGCATATTTTGGTTCTACAACCTGTTGAAACCGGTGCGTCGGTGGTATCGGTCAGCTCGTTCGCCGCTATCCAATCGGTAGGCTCGCAATGACGCGTGGATTCAGTCTTTTGCATGGGTTTAATTAATAAAATGCCACACTTGTGGGGCCCCAAGCGGCTCGAAGAAGATTCTCTGGCGACGGGAAACCCCTGGAGGACCCCTCGTCGCACCCCACGGACTGTTCTACGTTCCGTAGGGCGAGATTGAGTGTCGGCGTCTTATTATTATCCTTGACGCCGATATTTTAGATCTTTTCCGAAACATGACCGATAAATCCGTCCATGATTCACCATGTTCCCAAGATCTATTTTCATGATGGCCACTAGGTAGCACGCCGGATGTTTGGCTCCCGGGATCTCAAACCGCGCTGCGCCCCAAACATTCCGTAAATTTTCATAGACCGGACATTTGGTTTAAGATTCGAAGTGCCGGGTCAATGTCGAGCGTTTAACCACCTCTGTATACATATATCTGCATCCGTAGTCGTAAGAAGCCACTATTAAACCGGATTAGCCTTGAAAGCTTGAGTGAATGTTGAGTGAATGTTGACTGAAATATTAAAATCAAATTTGTGTTGAAAATGTCGTTCGCGGCCCGGCCGAATGCATACCAGTATGCAGATAATGTCTCGGGCCTTGTGACACACCAATGGCGAAGATGCCTCGGTAGAATTCGCTTATGCACTGAACCAAACAGCATTTAACATCGCCAGACGTGTGATTCCAAAAGGAGCTACTTAAACATGGAGCTTTCTCCAACCTTTGACCCCAGATAGCTTACTGGACCAGGCGCAACGTTTCGACAGAGTATATTTCGTGTTTATCGAGTTTCTATCGCCCAACATGCCGCAGACGTATAACTACGAGAACTATAATGTAACCTTCCCAAAAGATGGGGTGGCAGTTATGGAGATTAATAGGCCGGAGGCATTGAATGCCTTTACGGGAGAGTAAGTTATAATTATCCCAAAGTTACAGAATCCTGGCAAATATATGTATAAAGTAGATCCGAATGAAAGCTTTCCCATTCTCAGCTTCTAATATCTCATATTGAATTTAGCATGATTGTGACTATGGGGAAAGTCTTCGACCAATTAGCCACTGACAACGATTGCCGTGTGATCGTTCTCACTGGCGCTGGGGACAAGGCCTTTACTGCGGGATTGGATATCAAGCAGACAAATTTGGGTGGCAGCACCACTTCGGTCGACCCAGCAAGGAAGATGATCTCCGAGCTAAGGCCGATGCTTCTTTCATTCCAGAACGCTGTCACTCGGGCAGAGAAATGTCTAAAGCGTAAGTCATAAAGTAGTATTTGCTTGAATTTAAAGATATTACCAAGGGTGGTTATTCTAATTTTTTAAATATCATAACAGCGGTCATCAGTGTTCTCCATGGATACTCTTTCGGGATGGCAATTGATATTTCTACGGCGGCTGACATCAGAATTTGCACATCTGATGTGAAGTTGTCCGTCAAGGAAGTCGATATCGGGCTGGCTGCCGACGTTGGTTCCCTTTCGAGATTGGTGAAAGTTGTCGGATCCATGTCTTGGGTTAAGGATATCTGCTACTCTGCTAGGATATTCGGGGCAGAAGAGGCATTGAAGCATGGACTTGTAAGCGCCGTGTTTAAGGATAAAAAGGAGGCTGTGGAAGGTGCCATGAAATTGGCTGAGTTAATTGCTTCTAAGAGCCGTAAGTTTCCTGCAGCCCAGCAACATTGCTATGAAGACAACCATATTGACCCTTTGCAGCTGTTGCCGTTCAATCTTCGAAGGAAATTCTCAATTATTCCGTGGATCACTCGGTTGAAGATGGTAAGTGCTTGATTATAGAACCATTGACATTCGTCGCATAATTGCTAATCAAATATTGCAGGTTTGAGATACACTGCTGCGTGGAACCCGGGTGCTTTGCAAACAATAGATATTCCAGCTGCCGTAAAGGGGAGCCTCACAAGAACGAAACCAAGATTCGAGAAACTTTGATTGGATATTGGTGTATATGTAGATGCCCTATATATCATTGTTCTGAGTTTTGTATAATACTACTAAAACCCATCTCCAACACTTCCAACCCCTCTATAGATCTATCGACTATCCATGAGCCATTACACCTCTGGATTGACGGTGACCTCCTGAATTCTTCTCTTATGCCGTGGTTCTAGCTCTGCCAATACGATATCACTACCGGTCAAGTTTGTATCCAGCCGAGATATTGGAAAAATTTCGTCACTGCTCATAGAGCCTGCGGGTAATTCGGCTAACCCTTGGAACATAAGCCTCGTATCTCCTGGACTCTCGTGCGGAGGAGAGTATGGAGAGTCTTTAATTACTGATCCTCTATCCGTACCGGAACCTAAAGATACAGTAAGCTTTCCGTTAGTATTTCGCCCATCAAATCTCGTTTCAATGCATCGAATATAAAATCTGCTGACCAGCACTTGTATCGAGGAGACTCAGTTGGTCTCTTCTTCTTTCCATTGGCCTACTTGGAATGCTTGGCATCGTATGGGACGGTGCCCGTCTTAGACCTGCCCAGAACCGTCTCGTACTCTCGGGTGAAGGCGGAGATGGTGGCGGATCTAAAGTGTCATCTGTAGGCGGTTGAGAATTTGGATCAATGCTAGCGAAGACTTCATTGTGGAAATTCTCTCCACCCTTTTCTTCCCTGGGCTGTTTTCTGCGTTTTCGTAGTACTAAAGTCAATGCTACGATAATCCCAACAGCTGCTACCGCGCCTATAGTGCTACCGGCTATGATTCCATCCCGGCTTCTTGAAGATCTCGACATAGGAGGAGCATCTGACGTTATATTGGGGCCTGGACTTATTTTCCCGATATCGTAAAATGGTGAGTTGCTGTCTGTCGGAGCAATAAAGGGTTTATTCGTCCAAGGAGAATTTCCAGTTGAGTCACCACCTATCAGAGCGAAAACTTCATACGGTATACGGTAAGTTGCAGGAAATGCGTTATATTTCGACTCCCACTTCAGTGTCGAAACATTAAACACTTTGATTGGATTATTGTCGCATGATGATGAGAATTTTCGTCCTCCAACAATCAACATATTCGTGCCCTCGATATGGCAAGTGTGATCTTGCAGGCCACCTGGCTGAAGTCTATCTGCTGTCTTGTCGACGAATATCCATTGAAAAGCAGGAATTGATAAAATCCACATCTGTCGACTTTGAGTGAACATTTTGGCTGTCGGCGAAAGAGGGTTGAAGTTAGCTGAATTCTTATTACGGCTGGAGACTGCCAATGAAAACACTAACCCTGAATATCATAGGTTATTCCACCATAGTTGTATATGTTAACAGAACTACCATCCGATGCATATGCGGCCACAGCGCAGATGCCACGGGCATTAGGAGGTCTATCACCTGCTACAGGCTGTTTGAACCACTCCTGCCGCTCAATATCGTAGATATAAACATTATCCAACGGTAGCCCAACACCTTGCCTACCACCCCCTCCATAACTGATGAGGTACTTTCTTCCTCTAAGCTCGATGGGTACAAGTGTACCTTGACGATATCCTGCGGAAATTGGATCCCCATAAACCTCGATCGTTGAGTTATCGTTGCTAAACTCCCTAGAGGTCATATTGAAAGTCCGCATACTGCGAGAAGTTAGTGTAGGCGCTCTTGAAACATGATTGGGGCCAATTCGTACCCAGCTAGAAGCTTGAATTCTGCTGGCTCAGGGTATTCTGGTGTCGTATGAGCATCTTGTTGTCCGCCTCTATAGTAACCTATACCGTCCACAAACGCCGATGCACCCGAAGCAGCCCTAGATACTGGATCGCCGTTCGCCACAATGGCGGACCATGCATCTTGTATGAGATCATAGCTCCAGATTGCTTGTGGAATCGTATCTACATCGCCACTAGTATTCAAGAATGCCCCTCCGTATAGCAAAATTCTATTTCGTATTTGATCCGACCAGAACGTTGCGTTCACTATGAGTGTTATATGATTAGATAATGGCTTGCTCTATACGGAGTTATGAGTATTTATCGGGATGTGATCATACCCACATCTGGTGGGCCCCCTCTGCTGGGGACCGAAAGAGATCGTAGCCTCGGTTTGTTCGTGGGGAAATCCTCGCTCAGGTCTAGAGATAAAAATTGTGGCAGACTATTAAATGCGTTCCGTGACCCTAAATATCTGTTATCAAACATTCGTTTTTTGTATGAACAACGATTCTGCCGTACCCTGGATGAGGCTGCCCTCGCCGCCATAGATATAAATTGCGTTACCAGCTCGTACACCTTGAATTTTGTGAGGCACGCTTAGTCAAAATCATAGAGCTAGAGAAAGCTGGAGGGTCAAACTTGACTTACTTGCATGGGACCAAATTTTACACATTGTCAAGTTGGCCGGCGAGGGTGTCTGACGAGGTATGATCCCAGGTGAGATTGAGAAAACCCGATGCACACATAAAAGGAGAACTAAAGAACACGACTTCATGGTAATAGAGTTTATAGGCCACATCTGAACCTTGTGTTATATTTGAAGGCAAGGAGTTTAAATTTCAAATTCAGCATAAGTTATCGATACTGGGCCTCGAACTTATATATATACATATTAATTAATCGATGAGGGGACATCTTTACTAAAACATCTATACTGCCAATATTAAACCGCACGGCTTATATATCATGTGGTATGTTTCCTTTGTTCGTCTCGGGCACACAGTGGTAGGCATATGGCCAATTGGGTTCGTGAGTTTGGACGTATCAACATGCAATTGTTGGATTTGAGTGGACCGGGTCTAACAAGCTACTCTCGAACCGACAATTTAATCAAACATCCAAACATTCGGTTAGTTTTGAAAGTATACGATCCGCCAATTGAAGGCTTGTGGTACTATTGTATCCAACATTAACAATCTTTGATTGTTAGAGACAACAGTAAAGGATCTAATGATAGAGTGTCATGTTGGGTCTCGGCTTGGGCTAAAGCAATCATCTTTGATAGCGTGAATCCTAAAAGATAACATACTTAAGTAATCGTGCTTTAGATAAGTGAACGCCGAGTACGACCAACTTGGCCAGCTGGAGCAGTCACAAAAGCAAAGCTTGCAAATTTACAAAGCTCGGCTGCGATATATATAATTTGAGGGAGGATCCCTGCCGAGCAGGGTCATAATGACGGGCAACGCAGTCCACCATGCCAAGCTTCAAAATCCAACAGCGTTATTTTCCACCAGTCTCGGCACTAATTTTCCACAATATCAACGCAAACTCCGGCCACGGCAACGCAATAAGTCAGCAGCTAATTGTAGGAGAAAAGGCTGCGTTCCCATGTCGTTCTCAATCAATATGTCAGTGTTGCCGAAACTCTAGAACTATACAATATGAGATGAAATGAGCTTCATATTTTCATCTAACAAAAGCCCTTGCCTAATGAGCTAGGTTCGTAGGTGCAGATGCTTTATAGTATGCAGCCACGTGGCTCTCTGCTGGCCATGGACATGCGACAGCACGACCGAAGAAATACAACGCTGTTGTCTAGATATAGCGCTCTATCAGTCTCATGTCGAAGATATTCCGGAGTATGAACTGCTATTAGTAGAGCGACTCTATACCGATGCAAACAATAGAGCACTATCTCCTCGGTTTCCGATGGCCCTATCTTTGAATCAAGAAACAAACAGCATCCTTGATGCTTGATCAACAACTATAGACGCCTAACACAATGGCCGCCCCTAGCGGCGGGTATAAGGAGCCTGCCTCAGCTCAATTGGCACGGGCTTTACCGGATCTTCCACGCTTTGACCAAACCAGGGTAATGTCAACCAATCGCTATATTTTATCGGGGCGTTACATCACAGAATGGCTCGGATTTTCGACAAATGTTAGAGAGTACATACGAGACTTGAATGATGGCACAAAATCGGTTACAGGAGATTCTATGGATGACATCCTGGTCCCTCGTGTTTCCGTTGACCAAGAGGATCTGATCAGAACTCCGAGTGGGATCCGGAAGAAAATCAACGAACAATTGATTGAACCTATCGAGAGAATACTAGCAGCGTCCAGTCCCACTGTACTTCCAGTAGAGCTCGCAGCGGTAAGGTTCGAGGATATGGATATGGCGGGGTTGAGATTCTTCGTACCCAACGAATCCGAGATTCTTACGATTCAAACCGGCACAATGGAGCCTCAAATGCAAACCACACGGGCTGCTATTGAACTCAGACCGCCTTGGATTTGCGAACTACGTAACTGGCCTATGGCTAGCGGTATAGATCAAAGAAATGAAATGGGTAGACGATTAGGCAAGTTAAAAGTCAGCGGGGTATTATTTGGGGGTCTTTCGCTCTGACACTACTTAATTGTCTTGACGTTTTAGGCCAGCTTTGCAAATATATGAATGTGTCTCATCTTCAATATGGAGTGCTTAGCACATACAACTCAACCATTTTCATAGAGCGTCACAGTTTGACCGAGTTTAAAATTTCTCCTTTATTTCAACAATCGTCATCAAATCCTTCGACGCGAGAGGCTTTTTTATACTTCTTAAGCAAAGTATCAAAGAGTCAAGGGTTTGGAGGATTCGTTGATCCAAACTCGCTGGTAAGTTTAAACCGAGCTCCTGCTGGTGATGATTGCTAAACTCATATTATGAAGGCGGTATTACCGGCATCCGAGCCGCGACAAAAGGGGAAGAGACTAGTGAATGGGCACCAGAAGGCTGCTGAACCAATACCACAGAGCATGGTAGTCCGTGGAGAAAGTTGCGTCATTACTAGTTGCAATGGTGTTTTACTCGGAGTCTTCGATCCAATGTCAGCACTCAATCCGAGAGTATATAAGGGTATATTCACGGACTGTACACACGCTCGACCTACACTTACTATAATGAAAATATTCACAGAGGATCAGAAAGAAAGGTTGGCCAGGTTATTGCCCCGGCAATTTGGCTCTATATTGATGCTAATGTTGGTTTAGATTCAAATCTGAATCAATATCTTCTAAGGAGATGTCATTCTCTGAATTCCTTCCTGACTTTATCACTGCCGGTTGCACATCTGGTGGATATAATACACCTGGCGGGTTCGTTGTGATCAAGACCTTTCGTACCGGCTCAATACTTTCTGATAGTGTGTGGGACTGTCTCCACAGATCCACAATATACCAGGAAATATTCACTTCTATAAAGAGGGCACTTCAAGACTTTCGAGATCACCGTCTAATATTGAACGACCTAACAAGGGACGACATACTTTGGGACACTGAACGGCAGATGCTTACAATCGTTGACTTAGAATCTTGCTCCTGGCAGTCAGAGGAGGCTGCTCCGCAGAATATTGTATATGAAATCGCTTATCTAACAGGCGATTTTAGTCTGCTGAGTCATACCAACATTTAGAATTTTTCATTTGATAACATAATTCCTTCCTTCATTCATTCATTGAATCATTCCCCGTTGCGCGTTAAATCCAAGCCTGCAGATACGTTATACAAGAGTTTTGTATTCCGTTTGTATATCTTCCAATCACCAATGAATGTAACCCTAGTACATCGAGCGGGATATCTTTGCCCAAAGTTCACACGACTCTCGCTTTGTAAAAGTTCAAATAGTCGGTTTCTTGTTACATGTAGAAAGTTTGTATAAATGAATGTTTACTTACGCTGAAGTACCGGCATGAGGGTCTCCTTATGCCGCGTCGTGCAAATATGGTTCTAGATCTCTCTTGCCAACGTCTACGTGGTTGGATCTATTAAATTTGTCAGTCTAGGCTGTCTATACTGCCGCCATTCACGGGAGATGTTTGGGAACTTACTGATAGACTTCGGCGCCAAAACTATTCGCTTGACTAGCGTGATCTCGCTTGTCAATGGTAGAGTCCCCGCTTGTAGGGCTATCGACAAGCCTTCGCTTCGAGACAGCGATATGTGGCCAACTAGTGATATTAATGACTGATCAAAAAAAATCATTTCTCACTGTATCTGTTCGTTAATAATTTGGGGTCTGCTTAGTGGCATACTCATAAAAATCGAGCGCCTTATCAGGAGCATCATGACCACGCTTTGACACGTCAACATGGTTGGTTCTTCAATATTTGATTGAAGGTCAGCTTTAAATAATCGTAAAAAGCTCACAGGGCTCTACTTACGAATATACCTCAGCAGTCTTGGCGGCATTAATCTCATGGTGGCGTTTTTCTAACGGAATAGCAGCGCCAAATACCATTGGAATCGCGAAGGCGAGTCCGTAAAGTACGTTTGAGAGGCGCATTGCGGATTATTAGAATGAAAGACGGCAGGCAACTGTATAATTTGGAACCTGAGTTCGTATTTGAAGACTTTTGAAGATAAAAGATATTTTCTGGCTTGTGGCTGTCCAATATCGATGTAGGACCTAAATTCTGAGGACCGGCGACAGAGCTCCTTTATATATAACTTCTTGACATCAAGTCTTGTGAATTGTAGGTATTTTTTAATGTTCCAAGGTACCATTGATCTTTGAATTCAAGCAATGGCACAATTTCAAATGTGCGAGAGATATAATATTAGCTCTATCCTCTTGTACTGATTGCTAGCCAGATGCCTAAAGCATTATCATGCACATATGCAGCTAGCCTTAACAGTTCAAAGTTGGCAGGTTGCACCTATTCGTAGGACGAAGTTGACAAATCATGGGATATGAACGGCGGATGCCAAATATGTTTTTGCTATTAAATTATTCTGATCGGTACATGAGCCTAGATATAGCGTGCGTAGGGCTACGGAATTCAAAATGTGAACTGGCAGCATTTTAACATAGCATCAATATTATGTGCCAATGGGATTGCAAAGCTACCTATAAACTATTCATATACACCCAGTGAGGTATTCAAAGACAAAGTTATATTATTAAGAAGTAAAAAGAATCAATGCATTATCACAAGTAGCGTTATATCTAGCTATATCACCTATTTCTACTCCTCGCGGTAGGGCTGAAGCACGCACATCAAGAGTCACAGAGTCTGATCAAAACTCTGAGCATATCGACGCCACGAGCTCGATTAACATTGTTTGTTTTGTATCCAAAGACGCCGATCTCTAAGTCGGACCAGTACGACGACACATCAAGGTTCATTTGCAGTTTCATATTTATCTTCCGCGCCCACAAAACCTTGTATCGTATTGATTGGTCCTCACGTTTTGTGAACTCAGAGACTCTGTCGCATGAGTTTTGTCACACATAGCCTGACCGGCATGAAAATTATGGCATTCCATTTCTGGCGGTTGGATGTACATGTATGTATGCGAAACCAAATCAGTGAGTTTGAAATAGAATAAGAAGCATGATCAAATAAAAGCACAGACTTTCATTCCTTGCGTATCAAGCTTAAGATATCGATCCCTAGCTTAAATCCGGGTTTTGATATCTAGATTAGCAGTACACAGAATCCTAGCTAAGACTATTATATATATATATATTGAATCTTCAATATCTCTTGATGCTTTGGGTGTATTTCATCATTCTTGAAAGTTTTTTTCTCATCTATATATATCGCTATTCTTTTCAATATCCTGCAGTGACATGCAACCAACTGCCTATAGGATGACACTATTGAATTCGAGCTCTCTCCCCCAAATCATGGATATCTTCACAACACACAGGTCTCCAAAATACAACATTCTACCATCTCATCCCGAGACAGACACTGACAGCGAGAGGACTCTGATAGACGCCCCCAAAGAAGAACCCCTTTCGTATCCTGACGCAGAACCAAAATTTCCTGATAGTTCCCATTCTTCTTTTCGGAAACGATGGGGATTTCTTTCCGCGTCCGCCTGCGTCACTCTTCTCAATATTTCCCTCCTCCTCGGATCCAGCTTCTGCTACTATCAGACTTTCCATTCGAAAAGACCAATATCTGGTTATACTACTTCTCTAAACGAGGAGCTTAAGGAGTTCTCTTACTTTTGTAAGTCTAGAGCGGAGACCTTGGTCAGATAGTTGACTGTATGTTTAAAATATAAAAAAGAAATAAAGTGAATGGAAGACCGGGCTAATCTAGACCTCTCTAGCGCCCCTCCTCGATGTAATCGATGTGCCCATAAAAGTCGAGCAAATAAATGGCTCCCTCTTTCCTGGCTGCGATCCGCCTATTTTTCGTCTTCCGCCTTCTCCTGAAGTGGACGAAGCATGGGAATACATCTCCCACGTCGCGATGTTCAGCATCTCCACCCAGGACGTTATCAAACTCGGTAAAGATCCTTCAAAGACTGTCAGACTTCCCGAATCCCTTGGCTTCCCACAGGACACACATCTTGCCCAGTTCGACTCAATCCATCAGATACACTGTCTTAACGAACTTCGTAAAGCGGTCTTCTTCGATTACTACCACGGCAGGAGAAAGAAACCTCTCAACAGACTCTACTGGATACATCTAAGCCATTGTGCCGGAATATTACTACAAAATTTAATGTGCCAATCGAATCTCGATATTATAACGCTGAATTGGGTCAATACCCAGCATAACCCGTTTCCGGATTTCAGTGTAAATAAAAAGTGTAGGGACTTTAGCGTTATCAAGAAATGGCAAGAAGAGCATAAGTTGAGTGAGGAGCTACTAAAAAGAATCGTGCGGCCCGAGAAATATGAGGAAGCCCCGGCACCAATACAAAATTTTATGGATGCATTTGAAGAGGCAAAAACTCCTTGGGATTTTGACTGGGCCAATATGTAGCCTGTTGTTACTAGCTTCTAAAGGTGTTCACACCGTGTAATATGTTTGAAGAAACTCAAATCTAGAATCAATTTTAACTTTTAGTACGGAAGCAGAACCACATAGTCTATCTAGTAACTGGGGCGCATTGGGGGGGAAATAGAAAACTCAAATAGAGAAGAAAAAAGTGCAACGTAAAAACGCCTGTGGGTAAAGAATGATGATAGTTGAAGAAGGTAAGGAGAAATGTGCTTTCGTTTTCATTCATTGTTCATTCATGATGTAGCTCGCTAAGATGATCAAGAGAGCTGATAAGGTAAGAAATAGAACCCCCAACCCGTCTAAGTATTCATAACTGAGTTATCCTATTATTTATGTTGATGGATGTAAGTGACCAACTCCTGGAGCTGACCACGAGTTGAATCAAGGAGTGGATTCTTGTGTTCGTCGTAGGGGGTCCCAAGAACCTTTTCAAAGATAGGTAGTAATCTGTTGGTTCGATCACGATCGTGAACAACTGGGTTCTGAGTTTTGTCTGAAAGCACGTTGAACATGTCAGTACTGTGGATGTGTAACATTTTAGAAGCACCAGTACTAAGGCGATTAAAAGGTAGGTGACACTTACAAAGTTCCACAAACATTGTGTAGATTGGCTCGTTTTCTTCAAAATCCTCTTCAAGCGGCAAGACACTAGCTAAGGCATCAAGAGTCTGACCTAGATCTGGGATAGCGTTGATATTGCCCATCACCATTCGAGCAACACATCCACACGCATTGTCTCGGCCACGGTGCTTCTGAGTGCTGAACAAGACCTCGAGATTCTCCAAGATTGCATTGTAGTGTTTCGCAATCTCGGCTTTGTTTTCACTATAGAAGCACAGAAGTCCAATTCCGTAGGCTGCATTGGATTTAACCTCGAAATTTTCGTCGCCCAGTCTGCGTAATAAGACTTGCATGAGAGATGCAGTATGTGAGGTAACACCTCCTTGCATGTAACGAATGCAGTCAGCCGTGACACCGATAGCGTGAGAGCGCTCCAGACCCTCAGAAGAGGAGGCATATTTGAGGACTTTACTGCCAAGCTCAGACCATGCGGCATCGAAGGAAGGACCGAGAGCAGCAGCCAAACCTTGAAGCCAATCGAAGGCAGACTCAATCAACACCCAATCGTATTCGGAACTCTCTTCTAACCCTTCGAGAAGCTCTCCTTCATCATCCATTTCTAGTTGACACAGGTGCTTTTTGGAAAGGATCAGACTAATTTGAGTCATAGTCTCAGTGATGAGGACATCATCGACTTCGCCCTTGTCGTTGGTGAACAGGGACGGTCCACAAATTTTCAAGGTTTCGCCAAGGTTGTGTGCAACAGCAGTGACGACTTCTCTTTCGGTTTCGTGAAGACAGACCGCTAATGTCCGAGTGATGATGAGGTTTCCAAATTTCTGAAGGTCTGCAGTTGGCTGGACTTTCAAGGGAAGTCCGGCCTCCCAGCGTTGGTTAGCACCGGCCTTAGTTAGTGCAGACCAGTATGCAGCGTAAGCCCTCCAAAGAGTATCGATAGTAGCCCTGCGGACTCCCTCGTACATGTGACTGAGTCTCTCGATCAAAACGTCGATGATGTTTTTGAAGTCTTCTTGGTTGGCCAAGAGGGCTTCGGTGCAGTGCGAGATGATCTCACCGATGGCATCGATGGCAACCTCCTTTTCCAAAGAGACTGCAGTAACGGCGGCAAGATCTTCCCAGCCACCATCATCGGATTCGTCATCTTCAATCATGTCGCTGATAACCACTGGTGTATCAAGTTTGGTCCCGCCAATCTCGGAAACAACAAGCGGTGCATCATCGTCGTCAAGGTCAAGTTCAGCTTCAGCCTGGAGAATGCTCTCGCGAAGTGCGCCAATGACAGGAGTCAAGAAGGTTCCGAATTCGTTCTTGTAAACCCTAGCCAAGATGGCCCAGAACGAGAAGACACCTTCCTTGAGTCTGGTATGGTCGAGCTCAATCGAAGCCTGAGCGGCTTGCATCAAGTCTTGAACATACGGAGCGAACGCAGTCGGACCAACAGCCTCTGCAATGGCACCCATGCAGTCCAAGGTGACAGATCTCAAACTAAGCTCATCTTCACCGTCACTGATAGTCAAGCAACTGCTGAGAGCGTTCATAGTATCAGAAAAGTATGGAGTAAATTTTTCTCCAGATCCTCGGGCAGTAGACGCGATAGCTCCAACGGCTGCAGTCTTTAGTGGAATATCATCTTGAGTAAACATGTTCTTCAATTGTGGCATGATAGAGTCAAGGTAGTTTGGCATCTCCTTTGAGTCGACTTCTCCCAAAACGGCGTCGATGGCGTAGCAGCAGGATCGCTTGATGTCAATGCTATCACCCTGTATTTCAAGCATTTTTATGAGAAGTGGAACGATCTGGGCGTGATATTGGGCGATTTCTTCTCCAAGCTCATCAGCAAGGTTAGCAAGAGCATGGAGGGCAGCCTTGCGGACCTGGACATCGGGATCAGTAAGGGCGCTTTGAATAACCGGGATAACATGTCCAATCTGTGTTGCAACGAAGTCTGGGGCTCCTTCAGCGCAAGACCCAATGGCAAGCAAGGCAGCTCGTCGCTCATTCGGGTTCTGGCTTGAAATATACGGATTAAGAGCTTTCATCAGTGGAACCACGACTTGAGATGGTGGAAGAGCCTCTGCGAGGAAGTTGATCATCAGTATACCGATCCGGCTAGGTGCAGAATCATCGCCGCCTTCATCGTCTTCCTGTTGCTCAGCCGCAATCTTGATGGCCATCAAGGTAAGGCGTTCTCCGAGCTTCATAGACTGAACCTTCATCTTTCGGACTCTGACGCAGGTTAGCAGGAAGTTAAGAGCCTTGGATCGAACATCTTGGTCGTTGTTCGTATTCTCAGCTAAGCTGATCATGAACTCAATCAGATCCTTGAGATAGTTGCCGATAAGAGCCCCCTCAGACCCTACAGCATTAATGAAGACCTCAAAGCTGTCTTCCAACATTTTTGGATCTTCGCTTTGAATGACTTGCTTCAGAACCTCGACCATAGCTGGAAGGAGGGACTTGAATTTTTTGATGCTATCGGAATCTTCATCCGCTTCAAAGTTCTCGCCCATCTTTCCCAAGGCCATCAACGTGTAAACTCGAACCTGCAAGCTCTCTGGGTCGTTGAGGGTTTGTCCAAAAAGGACGAAGAAATCGGACCACTTATCGGAGAACTGATCTTCGAATGTCTCGATAAGGTTGTATAGGATGAAGAGACCGAGCTCACGATCAGATATGTTGCTCGATGTCGCAGCCTGAAGGAGGTGACCTGGGAGAGACCCCCATTGTCCTTCAGGAAGATCAACTCGAGCTATTGCGGAGATGATACGAGCGATGGCATGCTTCACAATCGGAGTTGGCTCCTTGGCAGCGGTCTGTAGAAGTGCATTTCGAATCTGATCTTTCTGGCCCTCGAGCTCGGATTCTTTTCCAGAGCTGCCTTGCCAGAAGTTGGCAACAAGTCTTGCTGCCTGAACGGCAGCAATCTGTCGCAAAGCTTGCTTTGGATGGCTGGCAAGGACTTCGATGAGTAGGGGTAAAGATTGCGGATACGCGAAGAAATCTTTTTGGAGAGTGGCCGTTGCCTGCTTGACTGTGTCGGTATTGGCTTCAAAAGACGTTAGCTTTGACTGCATTATACAACAAGCAACGCGAAATGGCGATGAAACTCACGTTGGAGGATAGCTTCCAGTAGGGAAAGGAATCGCTGCGTGTCAAGCGCAGCCATTTTGAGAGACGGTGGATGATGTGAAAAACGAGAGGGAAAGAAGATATTGAAGAGGAGTGTTCGCTGTGAAAAAGCAGTGGTTCTAGTACTGCCTGCGAGCTCGTTGGCAGCAATGCGATGAGGGAAGATGATCGATGAGGTGCAAGATATCTACGAGGCTCGTCTACGTATCAATACAAGTTGATACCAATACTCGATGGTATTCAGCGACCCGGAATATCCAGGAAAGAGGAGTCGAAGAGTGCGTGGAAAGGTAGATGGAGAGTGAAGAAGAAGAGAATGATTCTTATGGAAGGAAACAAAGCTTAAGATTTTTTAATTATTTTTTTTTCAGTCTTGGAGAGCGCAGCAGAAACTTTTTCCATGTTGGTGCAAGGTTGTTGCTGCCAAAATCCCTCTAGCCGAGTTAGGTTGAGGTGCCCCACCAACGACTGTTCGTTATCGATAAGGACCGAGGGTCCATGAGATTCGAAGGCTTGACAGGCCTGTTTGCGGCTCACACTTCGGTGCACGTCAGTGTACCAAATCCTCTATTTTTTTAAAAAAAGGTATTCGGGCCATGCTTGTCATTCGCAAAACTTTATTTAGAGAATATACATGAAAAATTAAGATATAGAAAAGGCTATCTAGGGTATTATACAAGCTTGAAACTCCACACAAAATAACGATTGCTGAACCAAGCATTTGGCATTTCCTTTCTCCGCCAAGTGACGCTTTTGGTAAGGACTCGTTTTTTGGGGTTTACTCGACGACATCGATATCGACCTTTCCAATACCAGCGCCGAGCTTAACCAATTCCGCCACAAACTTCAGCGGGGTCAACTTGTACCTGTATGGAGCCTTGGTGAAGGTTCCGACCTTGGTGATGTTGACAGTAGCGCTGCCCCAATCGTTTCTGTATCCGAGATTTGCAAAGCCGTCCTTCTCATCATCACCGCAGACGCAGAAGTTTGGAGAGTCTTCTGGGACGACAAGGCCGTGGGTGCTGACTGCCTCACCAGTATCTCCTCGGAAGACATTTCCCTCAATGAGAGCCTGGTTATCAGAGCGAGAGTGAATGGCCTGGTAGTAGAAATCTTCATAGTAATTGTTGTAAATGTGGTGGAAGCCGAAACGGCCAGCAGGGCCACGGGTCCCAAGACGTTGCCAGAAGTTGTGGTGGTAGGTGACATGGTACTTTCCGAGCTCGTGTGTGAAAGTAGGCTCATTTCCAACCAAGGAGGTCTTCCAATGGTCATGGAGATAGTTCCACGAGACGGTAATATAATCAGATCCTCTGATGATATCGATCAAGCCGTCCTATGTCAAAAAAAAATTTTTTTTACTTATTAGAGTCGATATATTTCGCAAAAAAAAGAATTCTCAGCTGAGCAAACCTACGTAGTGGTCAGGACCGTGGTTATTATCGGATGTGAGCTCGTTGTGATCAATCCACACACGAGTTGAATTGTTGATCGTAATGGCATCGTTTCCAATGACATCGCGGATCTTCATGTTTTGGATAATGACATTGGTGGCATTAGCGACAGTTACACCTATTGAATAAATGCAGGTTAGTCATCTTTCAATCATCTGTACGCAAAATTTAAGCATCCTAAACATACCCTTATCGTAAATGCTACCGGAGTTTTTGCATCCAATCAAGGACTTGTTTGACCCAATAATGATGCGCGCCTCTGGTTTGATAGCTCCAATCACCTTCACGACTCGCGGCTCAGAGCCGGCGAGGGCTGTAGCGAGAGTAGGATAATCGGTGACAGTAACGGTTGGGCCGCCCTTTCCACCAACAACCTTTCCTCCAACCGGGTTGTCCTTTGCGTATCCCTCAACGTCCCAAGAAAAGTCATCCAATCCCTTAGGAGTAGTGGCAACAGCTGCGGCTGCAAGAGCGCCAGCAGTGATAAATGTGGAAAACTTCATGACGACGATTAAATGAGAGATGTTCCACTGCTTATGGGAAATAGCTGAAGTGACTGTACAGTCAGTGGGAGGATATCCAGGTACTCGGGTTTGCGAGGCAATGCGCAATGGCGGTTCCAGAGAGATCCTCGGAGCTGGGAAGTCCTCCCATGTATTTATATATGGATGCCATTGCGACAAAGTCTTCCTTGCGATTGCTCCTCAAAGGCCAGCGCGGGAACTGATCTCGCCCTCCGCAATCTACCTCCACAGTTTCTCCGCAAGGACCCCCCCGCTGATCAATTTCGTAATGATTAAAGTCCACATCCTGGAGCAGTACTCCCCACAATCAGATCAGAGATATGCCTGCAATCGCAGGCATTCCGGAAAGTGCGTTGTCAAGATCATGCCTGTCGAATACAAGTCGCATACTGTAGGAGACGATATCATATCCGGATATCGGCTTTCGTGCTCGTAGTTCAACCGTAATTACAGATACAGCGACGCGTCGGTGTATATCAAGCATGCCCCGAATATAGCTAAGTCGCTTCCTTGTAGGCCGAAACGCACTCAAGCTACTAGTCATCGGCTGTTAGTACACTCAGTATTGGAGTTTTGCAATTTTGGCGTGAGCTGGCGTCGTAAAGTCTGGCACAGTGAAGTTGCCGAGCTTTGACAAGAACTCACAAGAATCCACAAGCATCGACAAGACAATATAAGCAAATTCTCAGGAGTGATCAGAGGTGAAGGGGAAAAGCCTAGTGGTGGAAATGGTGGTTTCCAAGAAAGCGCAGCAGCCAAATGTGGGAGTCAAGAATATACCAAGACGGAGGAAGTTGTGAAACCAAGACGGAAGAACATCGAAAAATGCTGTTGATCTGAATTTAAACACCTCCTTCCTCATGTTGACTTTCTACCAGCCACCAAGCAAATATATGACGTTCGTTGCACGGCATCCGGATAAATATCGCTTGGCAGTACCATCATCTATTTGACATAAAGAAATATGGAGATCGCCACACGAAACTCTAGATATGAGCAAGGGGTATTTTCAACCAGAATATAAGTCAGAATTGCCTATTCAAAATGCAACAATCCTAGTGCGCCGTCAATGATAAAGATGGATAATGATATATACAATCGGGAGGCAAATAAGACGACCTTGGCAGCCAGGAACATTATCATTCCAGTAATATTGCAGTATTGCGGACAATGTTTCCAAATAACCAAATGCTGCGAGAGCCCTCGCGCTCTAAATTTTCGGAGAAATCGATCACCTTCGTCCATACAAAGGACATTCTGGTTTACGCTCAGCACGAGGTCTCGAGCTACCTCCGTGCCGTGACATCTTGCCATTTGGACGGTAAATCTGTTCCATCGAATGAACATCCTGGTCTCTTGTTGACATGGAGTTGTCTATGAGGCTCATTTTGTTCCCGAGAGTGAACGCAAGCTCGTCGTCGTCATTATGTAGCTGTTCAGCATCCTTCTTGAATAAAAATAAGAGATCATTCTTTGTCAATTTTCCAGCTTCTCCCTTCTTGAGTAAATCGCCAGAACCAAATGCTGCTTCTGCGACCTTGCGTTTCCGGTCTTGTAGTTCCTGTATTCTTGACTCTATGGTATTGCCGATCGACATTCTGTAGACTACGACATCGGAGGTTTGGCCAATGCGGTGAACCCTGTCGATTGCCTGTTCTTCAACAAACTACAACCAATCCTTGCGTAAGCATAAATCCAGTTCCTTGGTTAAGCATGATAGATCCTTACCGGGTTCCAAAAGGGTTCCAGAATTACCACCCGATTTGCAGCAGTAAGATTTAATCCGAGTGCCCCGCACTTCAAGCTGCAAAGCAGGACCTGGCAGCTATCCGACTTCCGAAGAGTCTCTAAGCTCCGCTCTCTTTCATCATTTTTCATCTTCCCATCGTAGCGGACAAACCTGATGCTCCTATGCTTCAAGAAGGGCTCGATCATATCAAGCATGGAAGTGAAGGCAGAAAAGACAATCGTTTTGTTATTCTCGGCCACCTCTTGTTTGAGAATCTTCATTAAATTTCGGATTTTGGCCGATGCAAACGAATTTGAAGGATCTGGTTCCTCGATGTCGGATTCGTATTCGCTATCGGAGCCCGAAAGTGTGATGCCGCTTGTTTCTTCAATTATAGATTCAAATTCCCCGGACTCTTCACCCTCGGATTCGATTGCCTCATCGTCCACGTAACCGTTCTCATCGAATTCTCGACTGTCTTCTTCTCCTTCTTCCCCCTCTTCATCATCCTCGTCGGCATCTTCTTCATCTTCATCATCATTGTCGTCCTCTCCCTCCTCAGCCTCACTTTCATCATCCTCTAAGTCGACTTGAGACTTCATTCTGGGTGCTGGCTCCGGCTTCTCCTCCTCCTTCTCCTCGTCTTCTTCCTCGTCGTCTGAGTCAAGAATTATGCGACGGTTATTTCGTCCCTTCGGTTGAGGCTTCCTTTCCGTTTCCCCGCCCTTACTTTCCTCTTTGTCTTCGACAGTAACCTTCCCGAGACCGCTAATCAAGTCGTCTAGATCGTCCTCGTCATTACCATCACTAGCTCTCTCCCGACTCTGCTTGTGGAGAGAAGCACGTCTCTCTCTGAACTTCTTTTTCAGGCTTCCAAGCTCTTCTCTGCAAGACTTGCAGTGAGTCAGGCCTCGCTGAATCTCGGTTTTAGGTAGCTCGATTTGACAGAGCTCACATGGCTTGTTGTCAAGATTCATGCTACCCATGATATCCGCAAGACTATCGATCTCGCCCACCGAATCTTCGTCTACCAGTCTGGAAATTCTGGATCCCTGAGAGGCCTTCCTTGGAGTCTTGGTGCTACTAAAGACCCGTTCTTTGTCTTCCGTCAACTTTCCAGCAAGCAGATGTGGATGATTGCAGGCCTGACGAAGCCGCGTCATGATAACCAAAACGCCAGCCATGCCGTGCTTTTTATTCCCGAACAAGAGATCATTCAAACGATCATCCATACGGGATTCAAGGCTCTTATAAAACCTGTCTTCATCTTTGTCAAAGGAACAGGATACCGTCTTCACGCTGCGTTTCACCATGTTCAACTTGAGCGTTTTCTCAGTCTTCTCGCCGGGCTTAGTGGGCTCCTTCGCCTTTGTAGGTTCCTTCTTCTCGTCAGAAGCAGCCTGGAGAACAGCTTTTGTACGCCGCAACATGATGGAACCGAGCAATGCTCGAATACGCTTGAGAGCCAGCCCCGCCTTGTTACTATTTAATAAACGGGTTATATCCTGCTTCCATTTGGCTTTGTCAGCATATGGATCGACCCGTAGGAAACGGATCAGACTCTGGAGCTCATCCACGTTGTTTTGAAGAGGAGTTCCGGTGAGGCACCAGCGGTAGTGAGCCTTGAGAGCATAGCACGCGATAGTGCTCTTCGCCAAGTGATTTTTGATGGTATGGGCCTCATCAATAATAACTCTCCACCATCTCACGTCTAGACATCCGATGAGAGCGTCAGGTACACTATCTTTGTGCTCGCTCACGAGGACCTGGGGTGTCGTAACAACAACATCATAATTTTTGAGATCCTTGCCAGCCCTCGTCCGCCCGGGCCCGTGGTGGACGAGAACCCTAAAGCGACCATCGGTTTTATCCTTGATTTCCTTTTCCCATTGCTTGATGAGAGCTAATGGGGCAACGATCAAGGTCCCCTTATGAATGTCCGAAGGAATTTTGTGTTCCTTGATGTACTTTTCTCGTTCTTCTTTAGAGTGAGTTTTCGTAGAGGGCATCGGATTAGATAGAAGTAGGGATATTGATTGAATGGTCTTCCCCAAGCCCATCTATGTCATGAAGTCAGCAATCCGGGCATCAGAATTTGTCATACCCGGCGTGCACCTACATCATCAGCCAAGATACCCCCTTTAACTTTACTATCCTCCTGTTTCAACAACCAAGCCAGACCACGGATTTGATGTGGAAGCAGTGTTACTGTGAGACCATCGACATGACCATCCTCTTCTTCATCTTCCTCCTCTTCCTCCGCTGTCGCTGCTGCTGCTTCTGCAGCTTTCTTCCTGGCTCGCGTTCTCCTGCTCGGTGGCTCATCATTGATATTTTCGAGTAGATCCTTCAAACTATCCATAGCAGCCTTGGAGTCCATGTAGTCCTCAGCATCATAGGTATAGCCGTCTGACGTAAACGTAGTTCCTTTACCAGCCTTCGCCCAAGAACTTCCAATCATCCCAGTAGCACCTCTTATCGGAGCAGCCCACCGAGACAAATCATCCATTGGTCGGGCCCCTTGGGAACCTGACGATGATTGTGCAGCCCGAGCATACGGATCAAACGGGGCACTCGGCTGATGTTGCTTGTAGCTTGGCCCTCCACTAAATTTCGAGCTCGAAAACGGCTGACGGATGGGGTTTTGGGTTGGTGGCCGTGTGAATGGTCCCTGGATGTCGGGTGAAGAGTCCACGGATATAACAGCTGGTGAGGCGTCCACCTCTATAGGTGCCTGGGCACTGCCAGGTTTTTTACGCCACGCCTGATCGCCGGGGCGAAAGAATTGCGGAGGTTCATCCCATACTAGTGGTAAGAAGAATTTTTGGATCAGTATCTCGCTCGTAGAGTGGAATGACTGGCTTTGAACTAACTACTCCCTCCTCTCCCTCTTCCCACGCCGCTAGAGATACCCGGCGGACCTTTGAGAGGTGTTGTCTCGCCAAATTTCGGAGTATCTCGAGAACTCAGAGTGTTCTTTGGTTTGTAACGTCCGTCCGGTACCCCAGACATCTTGTAAGCAACCTTGTAGTGGCAGGTTCAATCAACTGGACTTGGCGTAGAAGTTTGCTACCCTTGATTGAAATGGTATACCGACGAAGCAATATAGGCCTAAAAGACTTGAACTCGATTGAGAGACTCAGGGAAATGCTTGGAAGCAAAAAAGGTTCGCGATGAAGCCGCGTAAATTGAGCACGCGTGGTCCAGATTGAGGGGGTCTAGATCCTAAGTGATAACTGGCGAGCGACGTGCAGTGTTTGTTTCGCCGCTTGCTGGGAATTGTCATGGGCAACGTTGAGTTGAGCCACCGTTTGCCACATATAGCGCCACATCGGTCATATTGCTCTGATCCCTGTTTGATGACATCAACACGTACCTCGCCTCACAATGCCTCCTGCTTTGTGCCACCTCGGTTCAAGAATTCAACAGCCCCGATGCACGGTCAAGTTTTCGTTTACAATGCGATGCAGGATACCTATGCACAGGCTTTGATCTTAGGGACTTGTTTTCACCACAAAGCTTCCATCCCCAATCCTCGGACTAACAGGGTCCAAATTAGTTGAGGGTCTACTTGAAAAGTCCATATGGAAAGCTCCGAGACAAGGTTCCACCGAGCCGAACTCACGATTTCGCCTACAAACGGACGATTCACGGCGACAAAATGACAAAATGACTATGCTAGGACTTGATTCTTACTGGTCTACAAAGACCTGGAGGCGGCAGATTTGAATTGTGGCTTGAACTCTCAGACCTGCATATGTCCTTTTTTCCCTATCCCCACTATATTTTATTGATTTTTTATTTCTTAATTTCATTTTCCATTCTCCGACTAGCGGGCCAGACTCAGATTTTCTTCTTCTATTATGTTCCATTTTGTGTTCTGCTAGAAGTTATATAACACATGTATTGGCGGTTCTCTAGCGCTGTAACTTGGAGTGTGAGGCCAGATTCCGGGTGTCCCGGCGGGGTGAGGTTCTGGCCAAGCCCTGGGTCAGATTCCCATGTTTTGCAGATGCGAAAGTTGAATATTCGATTCCAAGTCTTTAAAGTAACCCTCTAGCTTATTATGTCATACATCAATAATTTGGGCCTAAGGCCGGCCCCGCCTCAACTGGTCCGGTCAGGAAGAAAAATATGGTCGTGAATGACGAAAACAGGGTCGTTTTGGCCTACCAAAGCAGAATTACGAATCATAAAATATGTCTAGTTGCAAGATCAACCAGGTTTGGCTGCCCTAAATCTGAGGGTTCCAATACATATTTCAAGTCCCCAGAGAATTTGCCTCCCAAGGACAAACCACAAGCACCTTGCATTGATTCATTCTGTCGGTGCCCAACTCACCTGCTCCCAAACCCCTGTAGCCTTGTAGATCTATCTCCTTAAACTGCTCGGATGGGGGTTGATAATGCTGGCGAATGGAGTGCCGAGTTTAATTTCTCGTAGCAAAGTCTATATGGGTGTGCTTGGGAACGGGAGGGAAAGGAAAAAAAAAAAAAAAAATAAGAAAGATCGAGGCGCACTCTAAACTTAAACGATTTCAAGTTCGTTCACCCCAACTTCCTCGAACTTGGAAAATAGAAAGCATGGATCATCTCTTCCCGCCGGCCGGTATCTTCGCAAGATCTTGATCTTCCAACTTTTCGATTTGTTTTCTTCTTTCTTTATATATACTTTATAACGTCGACGTCGGTATTTCGTACCTCGTCATAGGGCGACCAATAGCTGCCTCTCTACCTGACGTCTGAAGCCCCACTGGGAGTCTGTCAAGCCGGATAGCAAAGCCACCCTTGTAAGTTGAATGATATTGGATCTGTAGAAACCAACCTGGGTAGATGCTATAAACAGATTCAAGTCGGTCTTCTATTCCATATGCATACTGGCCATACTTGGCAGCTGTATAATCTTGCTTGTATCATAATTGCAGCGTCCCTGAGCATATGTCTTTACGAAACCATACAGCAGTGATGCAGTGAGGCTGCAGGGAGCATGCACGATAGCTCCCAAACAGGGTCCCAAAGGGCCGATACAGACTCATGACGGCTTCACACTAGACCCCCGAATCTAAAGTTGAAGATGCTGCCTTGAATATATTCAGAAAACACATCTGCTAACACCGGAATTTGCAACTAGCTCCCAGCAGATCTGCCGAAGAGAGCATCGATCAACACGAGAGCTTGAAATACGCATTTGATTTATAAACCAGATTACCCTACCACTAAGGAGTCTCGCTCTCTGACTCCGCCGAAGTCTGTTATCGGTATCTATCACATTACGTCTGTTTACGGGCCTCTGGTTTCAATCCACTTGTCCTCATCAACCTCACTCATCACCGCTGCCCTTCGGCTGGATCTTGCTCTGATGCGAACTGTCCAGATCTAGTCTGCATCGACTCCAGATAGATCTCAGCAAAACCTTCCATACGAGCCGTTACCCGTGATCGACCCAACATTCTTTCGGAGTAAAAATTTTTTCCTTTTTTTTTTCCGGAGGGGAAACATCTATTCTGCGACAGGAATTTCTACTGGGACTTGAACAAATTCGAAGTCACCATCAAAACTAGCTTTGTCCTCGCTTGTTCCTTCGCAACCGTCAACACCTTTAGGACGACGACCCAAATCGGGGCACCAGTGCACGTACTGCACTGTAGGACTGCGGCTTTTAAACGATAGAATACCCGGCGAATAAGCCAATTGTGAAGTTATGAGCAGCCTATAGGCAACGGCAAATTAATGAGAATTGCCCCGACGTCTCGGAACCGTACACTGGAATTTTCGACATTAGAATGGCGTCCCCCTCCCGTGGGTCAGATTTTGGTGACGGTCCCACGCCAAAACCAACGATAGCAACATCCGGTCGAAGTCAATCGGTATCGGGGTATTTTAATCGGTCTCTTTCGAAGCAACCTTCGAGTATCGGGTCCCCGGTTTTGTCAGCAGCTACAGACCCTATCTCCCCAGATGCAACTGATCGAGTTTTCCCTATCAGATCAGTAGTTGGAATTGATCGCACCCGGCAAGCCCCTGGACGTCCTGAGTCACCTTTGGATTCAGAGAGGAGCTTTGGATACCTCCCGCCACCAGATTCCGCCAATTTGCTCGGTAGTTATGCAGGAAGCGTGCAAAGCGCTCGCGAGAGCATTGCATCCGTCCTTTCGGGTGGGCAAGCTCCAGGGCAGAGCGCTGGATTGGAGGAAGGCTTCTTAACCCAACGGTTTTCCTATCAGCATACTTCCGACGGGCACATGGTCGTTACTGGTATCACAGGATCGGAAGCCATGCAGAAATGCGAAGACGAACCAATACACTGCCCAGGTGCAGTGCAAGGGTTTGGCGCGCTGATTGTCCTCAAACAAGATCAAGAAAACGACTCGAAACTCGTTGTCCGAATAGCTAGCGAGGTTAGTGGCCCAGAATTCAACCAGATATAAATCCATATGTCGCGAAACCCCGAAATTTTGATGCACTGACATCTTGTCTAGAATTCAGAAATTATAGTTGGATATTCACCGAAGGCCCTTTTTGCCTTGCCTTCGATCACCAGGATTTTGTCTGATGAGCAAGCCGAGAATCTACTGGATCACATCGAGTTTACGAGGGAAGGCGCAGACGATGTGGCCCAGAATGGACCGGAAGTCTTTTCACTTATTGTTACGGGACGAGATGCGCTTCAAATAAAACTTTGGTGTGCTACTCATATTGCCGCCCACGACCCAAGCCTTATTATCTGTGAATTCGAGCTTGAAGATGATCAGATCTTTCCGATTGCCGCTGGAGACGACGAACAACCTCCACCCGAAAACACTCTGGACTCTGATCCAACGGAAGCGGAACTTTTTGAGTCGACAACGAGTCTTAGTAAACCACTGCGGGTTCTGCGTCATGCTAGGCGGCGTCGAGGCGAGGCTGCTGCCATGGAAGTCTTCAATATCTTATCCCAGATACAAGAGCAATTAGCATCAGCCCCCGATCTGAACAAGTTTCTTAAAGTACTAGTCGGTGTAGTAAAAGAGCTTACAGGCTTTCATAGAGTCATGATTTATCAATTCGACGACGCTTGGAATGGAAAAGTCGTGACCGAACTCGTGGATTATCGAGCAACGAAAGATTTATACAAAGGGCTGAACTTTCCAGCGAGCGATATCCCAAAGCAAGCACGAGACCTATACCGAATCAACAAAGTCAGACTACTCTATGACCGAGACCAAATTACAGCCAGACTTGTTTGCCGAACAGCAGAGGACTTAGAAATCCCACTGGACATGACACACGCTTACCTTCGAGCAATGTCCCCGATTCACATCAAATATCTTTCCAATATGGCCGTTCGTGCATCGATGTCAATCAGTATTACAGCTTTTAATGAGTTGTGGGGATTAATATCCTGTCACAGCTACGGCAGTAAGGGTATGAGGGTTGCATTTCCTATACGGAAATTGTGTCGCCTCATTGGAGAGACCGCGAGTAGAAATATTGAAAGGCTATCGTATGCCTCCCGGTTACAAGCAAGGAAACTCATCAATACAGTACCAACGGAGACCAATCCCTCGGGGTATATTGTTGCCTCATCTGATGATCTGCTAAGGCTATTTGACGCAGATTTTGGGCTTTTGTCCATTCGGGACGAAGCAAAGGTTCTCGGGCAGTTGGAGGACACACAGGAGGCGCTTGCCCTAGTGGAATACTTCAGAATGAAATCTTTTACATCTGTTGTAACCAGCCAACAACTTTCAAATTCATTCCCGGATCTAAAATATTCTCCAGGATTCAAAACTATCGCTGGTGCGCTACTTGTCCCATTGAGCGGCTCTGGAACGGACTTTATCGTTTTTTTCAGGAAGAGTCAGTTGCGAAACGTGCACTGGGCAGGCAATCCATACGAAAAAACACTCAAGGCGGGTACGGCTGGACTTCTAGAACCACGCAAAAGCTTCAAACTTTGGAGTGAAACAATAGTTGGCAAGAGTAAGGACTGGACTGATGATGAAGGTAAGCGCCTCTCACTTGATTATTCTTTCCCTTATTAATTCTCCGGGCTTTGTAGTCGAAACCGCGGCCGTATTATGCCTTGTCTATGGCAAGTTCATCGAGGTCTGGAGACAAAAGGAAGCAGCTCTTCAAACGAGTCAGCTAACCAGGATTTTACTCGCAAACGCATCACATGAAGGTATTTTCTCTCAGCTACCACACAGTTATTTAAATTCTAACTTAAACGCCAGTCCGAACACCATTAAACGCGATTATAAACTATCTTGAAATAGCCTTGGAGGGTCCGCTTGACCATGAAACACGCGAGAATTTGTCACGATCCCACTCCGCGTCTAAATCTCTGATCTATGTCATAAATGATCTGCTAGACTTAACAAGAACAGAGGAGGGACACAACTTGATCAAGTACGAAGTCTTCAACCTTTCTTCCACCGTACGCGAGGCCACCAACGCCTTCAAAAGCGACGCCGTCAGGAAAGGAATCGACTTCGAGGTCATCGAGTACGCTGGGCTCCCACAATACGTCAAGGGCGATCAAGCAAAGCTACGACAAGCTGTAGCAAACTTAGCGGCTAATGCGATATCGCATACAACAGTGGGCGGGGTCAAAGTAGAGCTCTGGCTCTCCAGTGTTGTCGAAACTCGATGTGACATTGAAATCGCAGTTCAAGATACCGGTGTTGGAATGTCCTCCAAGAAACTCGACAGGTTATTCCGGGAACTAGAACAAGTTCAGACCGATTTGGGATATGAAGATGATGATCCTAGCATACTTAGTCCTGCCACTAGCACCTCAGTGGAAGCACAGACTGAGAAGGAAAAGAATATACTGGGTCTAGGTCTTGCGATCGTGGCCCGAATCATCCGAAATATGAACGGCCAACTGCGTCTGAAATCAGAGGAAGGGAAAGGGTCTCGATTCTCTATACAACTTCCTTTCACAATACCTGAAGCTACCGTAGCTCCGTTTTCTTCTGAGTCTACAGTTCAGTCGCCACCAGGTCAGGGAATACCTTATCATGATAACGATCCTTCTGAACGGACGCTTGTACGAAAAGATTACTCAAGAAGTTGGCCGACTACAGCGGTTGCTTCTAGTGTTATTCGCAGGCACAGTGACGATAGCATGCACTCAAGCAACAGTATGGCCAGTTTCAAGAGTGGGAATAGTAGTAAGAGCGAAGTGGATAGATTACTAGAAAGCTTCTCTGGTTCTCCACTTGCCCAAACCCCGATCGCAGAAGAAAAAAGGATTCTATCAGGTTCCAGCAGATCTGGTGGATTGTCGGTTGGCAGCGTGAAAGAACTATCTCTACCACCGAACGTTATGCTCGCGAGTCCAATCATGAGGCCCGGGTTGGAACCTCTAACTGATACGAAAACACCTCTTAAAGCTGTGAAGATTGAAGAAGGAGATGTTCAGCCAGAATTGGGGGATACCAATAGAGCTGACATCGCACCATCAGCCTCTCATTCAGCTGGTGCTCGGGAGAGCCCCGGTCAGCCATCATCATCCAAAGACACAAGAGGAAGGATGAAGCGGAAGGGGAGAGATCCAGATCAAAAAGAGTTTCACGTTTTAGTTGCTGAAGACGATATTGTCAACAGCAGAATCATCAAGAAGAGACTCGAAAAGCTTGGTCATCGAGTGACCCTTACTGTGAATGGAGAAGAGTGTGCAGCCGTGTTCGCAGAACGAGGTACTGACTTCGATGCTGTTCTAATGGACATTCAGGTGAGTTTCTATTCTGTAGTGGTCGATAACAAAGCTGACAAAATTCCCTAGATGCCCATCATGGACGGCTATGCTTCTACTAAAACTATTCGGAACAGTGAGACTGAAACTAGCAGCGATACCCTTCCAGATACACATAAGCTAAACGGAAGGATACCAATAGTCGCTGTTTCAGCATCCCTTCTCGAAAAAGAGCGGCAAACATACATCGACTGCGGCTTCGATGGATGGATACTTAAGCCTGTCGACTTCAAGCGACTCAATATCCTGATGAAAGGAATAGTTGACCCGGAAATCCGGTCAACCTGCCTCTACGCACCTGGGCAGTGGGAGCGAGGAGGTTGGTTTGGTTACTGCCCATCAGGTTGATCCCAGATTCTCAGACAGACATTCTCTGCAGTTTTCATAAATATACAAGTATAAGGCTTTCATTGAGCTGTGTATAGATGCAAGAAGCTCGGCAATCGCAGTTTGTATCAACATAAGTTGTGGTTCTGAAACACTGCCTTGGTTTTTGTCCTCTCTTTTTCTTATCGTTTGATTGTATCATTCCTCCCTCAAAGGTCGCTAAAAACTGCAATACAGGCGTTCGTTCTAAAGGGCTTCTTGGATTCTTGGTTGTTCTGATTTCATTCTTCCTGTTTCCACTCTACTCAGTTCTGACATGTCAGACTTCCAATTTCCTTCTGTTCTTTTGGCAAAACAAAAAAAGGTCTGCCGGCGTTAAATTGTGCCTACTGATATTTTTATGGCCTGCCTCCGTAAGGCATTATCTTCTGGTATGTATTATGTTTTATCCTTTTACTTTGGTGTCCAAGCAGTTCTTTTTTTATGCCTGGTGTATTCTTGTTCCAGGCAGGCTTTGGTCGTTCGCGCGGATACCAGCTTCGACCTTTATTCTTGTCTCTTTTTTTTCTTTGGCCGGAGTTCCGCCTCGAAATTTCGACGAGGGAAATTCCGAGCCAGTCCCACCACGCCGGGGATAGAAAAGATTTATTCGGAATATTCTTTGCGAAAGATGTGCATAGAGAATACTAAGAAGTACTTGACCCTTCTTTACAAGAGAGAGAGAGAGAGAGAGAGAGAGAGAGAGAGAGAGCGAAAAAGTTCCCATGTGAAGGTTAGCTGATTTGGGGAGTTCCACCTGACCAATACAGTAGAATGATGGTCTAAATTGAGGAAGTTATGCTTGCACAGCTGATACTCTGGGCCAGGTAGAGCTCCTTTACCTGGTTCAATATGTTTTTATGTTTTTATGGTTTTTGAATTCGGAATGGCGGGATTAATCCCTTCTCCCAATAAATTCAGTATATTTTGATTGCCGCAGTCATAGCGCAGTTTGAAGATGTATTTGCTAGGTTTCTAGGGAGCCTTTTGTTTAAAATTCTGTCCGATATAGATAGTTGTAAATGTGGATGTTCTAGTACTAGGCGCTAGGATAACAACTCCGAAGTTTAAATAGTTGGAACATCGAATCATGGCTTTCAGACGTAAGCAAGTGTTAATCTTGTATTTGTCGAATTACAATCAATGACCGCCCTGAAGTCGCACATGCAGGGCCTTGAGAGACGCCAGAACTATAGGATTAGTTATCCGCGTAATCATGCTTTTTTTATGATATTTGGAGACAAGAGGGTCTATATCCTGGGCATGTTGCTCGTTTTCTGCGGGAACTTTCTCGAGCCAAAACCGAAGTCCGGTGAAATATCCCATCTGGGACGTTGTGATCAGACACGCCGCAATTTGCAGCTCGTAAGCCGCACGGGCTCAGCCGTGAGGCTTGCAATTGGCGGTGCCGTTGCCGTTGCCAATAGCAAGGATCTTCATTGGGTTATAATTTATATACTCTGATATGCACAACGTCCTGATCGAGAGACCTAGAGAAGCCAGCTGCGGCCCCCGTAAAGAATGCACGAGCAGTCAGCAGTTATTTTGGTAGATCTACGGATTCCATTATACGAAGCCGTGGACGATAACCGACGGTGACAATATTAAGATCGTACATTTCAAGCAATAATATTTCCACAAAAGCTGTACTATAGTTTGACTGCCTATTACTTCGCTAGTGCCTTTGAGCTTTGACCAGTTGCAGTTTTAGGAGCCTACTCGAGGGTATTATATTAACTGCGCTATAGCGTGAAAATAATATTATCTATCTACTTGGCGATATTAGATTTGTTCCAGGACCAGCGGATGCCAATGTAACGCTTGAACAACAGTGCGTACCCAGGGTTGAAGTTGCGAGCCTACGCGTACACAGTCCTAAGCTTGGGAAGGCGAAGTTATGAGAGTACATATGGATTGACGAATTCGGCTCCGAATAAAACGGTACGGTACGGAGACTGTCCTTCGAAATACTATTCTAGGTGATTGATGATAATGGGCTTTCTTTTCGCAGCTGGGATGAAGATAACCTTCCACAAGCTTATGATCGTGTATATTATCTGCGACCCTATGGGGTTACGGCAAACGGTACTTTCCTGCCTATCTGCTCCGTGGACCCGTGTGTTTGAGTGATAACGGCCTGTGCTGCTATGGCGGCATACATAGCCGAGCAACTGACAGTTTAGACGACCCGCTTTGGCTCGCTCTGCGGTCTGATCCCGATTGACTTCCCGACATTGTATTAGACAATCGCCTTTGGTATTCGTTAGTGGAGACTGAAAATTTTTTTCGCCACCTCTCGATCCTCGGCGTCCGTGAGCTAAAGAAATTTCCGGCTTTTTCCTTCGCAGCCCTCAAGTACGCACGCTCCAACGTCTTTGCATCGATCCACAGTCACGTTTTCTGCGTCACAGCTTTTCCAACAGAGCAATCCGTGTTGCAAGTACTTATATGGTAGACAGGGACCCTTGCAACTCGCTGCCACCCCGAAGCCACCACTTTGGCCACCCTTGACTTGCATTGGGAGGGTTTCGGAACGACTGTTACAGGGTCGAAGCCTTGTTGGCCATGTGATGTTGATGATGGATGAGTTAAATCAGCCATTATCAAGCACGATATTGAGCTATTGAGCCGATTTAGCGGTCGCTCGGACTCAATTCGAGGCAATGCCCCTCCACCAGATCCTTGAATTGCGATTGCGATCGATATATTGCTATCAATTGTAACTTTAGGGACAACGAATTTAGGGGAGTGTCCTGGAGGGTATGATGTTTCAATCGATCGCTTTCATGAACCTAACTCAGCTTCCGCCTCACGAACCGCTTCCCCGATTGCCTTGTATGAAGCCCCAAATTTTGCAGGGCGCTAAAATCATAAAGAATCGACCTTGACACGGACCAGTCAAAGATATCTTGGATATATCGAGGGGCCGGCTTTCGTAAATATTACCCTATCGCAACCACCGGGAGCTGATGACGGTTCCAATTGAGACATCTCAATGGCCTCTACACACCGAAGTGATGGAGTTTGGATCCGCAGATGGCCATTGTAACTTCCAACAATCTACATACCAACAGTGTAGCACGACCCTCCAAAGTACAGAGCTAGCATGGGTCCTCGTCTCTAACTATCTGGAAAAACTTTTCCCGGAACCGCACTAGCCAGAATGGTGGTTCCTTTATCATGGATTCTTGGGTTTGTAAGGCAAACCCTTATCTCTGGAAAATACCGTTCGAAAACATTCGGATGCAAAGACACCAAAGCGACGCCGTTTTACTGTGGCTTTTCTTATTATTGTTGGATGTTTGATATTTCGCAGACCTCCATTACCAAAGTTTGATAATGGATGGATGCCTTTTCGGCTCCGGCCTGTGGGATCCAGCCAACAAATTTCCGTTTCACTCCACGAGCGCCACGGCTTCGACCGGCTTTTGAGTTTCCCATGGCTTTCATGTAACGTTTTTTAGCTGGGGTTCATGCATCCGCGTATTGAATAAATGATCAACACTTTTTTTTAACGATATCTACTTTAATACTTATTTCGTAGCAGGTCATTAAAGCCTCATGAGCTTATGTTCAAGGTTATGGCCTTGAGTTGCCGATATTTCCGTCTATCAACCACCGGCTGCCTTTCGACTCGGTGCTTTCTGTCCACTGTCGATGATGTCGGATGTGGATGCCGAAACAGGTAATTTTTGATGTTTATGTTTCGAATTTCGACGTACATGTGGACATGCACGTATGTGCATGCATGGACATGTAAGCCAGCAGGCCTTGGGCCTTCTATAAGAAAAAAAAAAAGGCTGCTGGTTATCGATATTATTGTTAATTTATCAAGCAAGTGCTTGTTGGCTGTAGGATCTTTTTTTTCCAGCTCCGGCATCTATCACATCTCATCATACTGCCAAAATATCATGTCCAACTCGATTTAGAAATTAGAACTGTGACCAGTCGACCTTTTCTCTAGTGGGATATCCTGGTGAAGAGGAGATGATGTGCTGTATCACCTTGCAGCTTGCAGTCTGCATTAGAGACATGGGCATTGCGACATAGAAGCAGAACAGCTAGCTTGCTTTACTTGCCACGGGCTCAGATGTTTCCTCGGTTTTCTCCACTTTATTATGAAGCAGGAAACTCTGCTAGGGCCATCCAGTAACAAAGTGACCAGCTAGCTGGAGAGGGTTTAGACCCATCGTGGATTATGCAAGCGATCAGAAGGGATCTTATAGGTGGGCCTACTCGGTTTTGTTTTTGTGGATGTCGGTTAACAGGCAGATGCTGGAAATAACTACTTGAGTGCTTGGGTACTATGTAACAGTGGATCTCGCTGTATGATTGGGGCCTAATCACAAGGGCTTTGAGTTTGTCAGGCCGTCGAAGGTTTCTCCCAAATTATATCGTCTATTCAGTTGAAATTGGTACCTTTTTTAGAGTTTAGGAATTTTTCTTAGCTTATACCTCGTATTCTTAGGTTTGGCCTATTCTCAAAAGATCCTGTGATTTAGAATATGGGGCCTTAGCAAAGGAATATCCGAGCCTACTCGGAGCTAGACTTGTTCGACTTCACATGCAACCCTTTAATTGTTTTCGTATTTGTAGGACTATTTCGCTAGCCACGAAGCCATGGGAATGGGATTTTTGGAGGGGTAGTGGCTTTTTGGGCTGGGCGGCCATGATATCACGGCACAGCTCTTAGGTCTTGTTTGTTAATGTTGGTGTTCACCACATTCCGACGCATGGAATAATGGGTACAAACCCTAGCTCGCAAGCCAATCCCAAGCGTCTACCGGTCGCGATCGGCCTTCCAACGTCTCTTTGATACCAACCTGTTGTCTGGGTCTATGCTCCTCCGTAGAAAGGGGGGGGGAAAGACCGAAGGCCGTGGGGGAGAAAAACGTGGAAAAGGCGGTTGGAACGGTCGATTTAGAGTTGAACTTCGACCTTGATGTTTCACACTGTTCGATACCTGTTGGGCTGTACGGTCAAATTGTCTCTAGGAAGGCGAGCTTCGTTGAGACGATCCGGGCTAGGCGGAAACCGGTCCCTTTTTTGGAAAGCTCGAGTCGAGGCGGGGTGGAGGGAAGGTATTTTTTTCTGGGGCTCTTCGATCGGGAAAGTACGAATAAGTGCAATTCCTCTCGATCATCAAGTTGAGGAAGCCGATGAGATGGGAACGAGCCCCGCTTATAATAATAGCTCCTTCTGCCGGTCGCCCTTGTGAGTTCTAAGATCATTAGGAACTTTCCTCAAACGTTCATATCTTGAGATACTATTGCTTCCCGCCTCGAAATTCTTGTAAGGCAAAAGCGGATAAGGTTATATGTGAAGTTCGGCCATCGTCACTAGACCTAGCACGGTGCCCCTCACTTTTCCCTTCTCGAGTTGTGGGCTTGCTTCAAATCCAGGATTTGGCATTTCAGCCGAAGGAGCGCATCTCGGCGATTTATGCTCGACACAGCAATCAGTAACATTTGAGGTATTACACGCCGTGGGATCGAATCTTAATACCCGCGATATCTGTGATATCTGCGAACGGTTAGGGAGCAAAAAAAGGGGATCACGAGACGGCAAATCGGTTCAGGTAAGTCGTAAACAAGTGCCAGTCGTACAGCCACTAGAAATATGTCGAATGGTTAAAGAGAGATCCAGTTCGTCTGATTTCTCTCTCTGACCTGTCATTCTCGTTTCCCGCTATTCATGTTCTCATCAGCGTTCCACTGGTTGTGCGACGTTCGATCGATTTGTCACGAAAAGCAAAGGGCTGCCCATCTAGCATCTCATTTTCGTCATTTTTGTTTCTGACTTGCATGGTGGGCTGTCTTCTGATTACCTTTGGGGCATATCGTCGTGTGTGCCTTTTGGGACGAAACATCCCACCAACCAAGCCATCATTTGGCGGTCCCGTATCCACCTGAAAGGGACCATTCATCTTGTCATCCAATCCGCCGCCGCCCACGCCCACCACCACGCAAAAAGAACCTCTGTTTTGTGGTGCAGAAGTGCTAGTGGTACGGGATTCTCACGTTATCTCTGCGCAGCAAACCTATTATTGAATTTAAAGTATTAGATCCCTTTTTTCTTTGTTTTTAAAACGCGGCAGCGGCCCTTGTGACCGTGAGTGCTTCGCTGGCAAAGCCGCTCGGGAGGGTGGGTTGATCTAAAAGCATAACAGAACGGGAGTAAGATTCCTCGACGGCCGCGGAGTCGTATCGGTACTGTGTACTTTTTGACGGCGAAGAGTTCCCCTTGCCTTGCAGATGTCTGCTGGGTTTCTTACAAGCGAAAAGCCATAGCGATTCCTGGATCGTCTGGTGTCTGCTGCATACGAGATACGAGCGCCAGAACTGAGAAATCAGTTAGTGGACTTGTACCTTTGACTTCCATTACATTCCGATTTTACGTTTTCGCTCCCCCAAGCTTTGCGCTGCGAGTGTATCGTCCTATCGGTTACGGTGACTTCCTCCCATTCCGGGCCACCGCTCCTCCCAATTTCTCCCTCAGCCCGGGTCGTCCTTCTTAACCACCTGGCCGCCCTCCTACATTGCTCCTTGCCTTTCTTCTTGCCTAACTCACAATTATCCTAACCCGGTTTCTCGTTCCCTTCCCGCATCATCGTCATCATCATCACCATCATCACCATCTCATCATCCAAACTAGTTTCCTTCCATTTCTTTGTTGAAATTTGGAGGGAAATTAAAACGTTGTGCTTGTTGTGCGTGTTGTGTTGGTTTGCCAGTCTGAGCACATTCCAACTTCTGAATAAGGGGAATAGTGAGTACCGTTGGGTTGGTTTGGTCCAAAACAAACCGCAGAAACGGCCCACCGCACTGATATCATCGAAACGACGATTCAATACGCTCCTTCACGACACGCCGCTTTATTCCGGGTTCATTGTCAACCGTTCCCGGAGGGCTCCGTTTGATTCAAAGTGCGCCGGGCATTTTAAGGACGACGGTTGCGCCTTTTCACTTCACTTCTTATTCTCATCCTCGAAATCTTCATTTCTTCATTACACGGATTCTCCCGTACGACCAAAGAAAGCAAAGAAAATAACGCCCAGGCGACGTAACGGTTTTCACGATAGAAGAGTGCGACCAGACTTCACGACCCTGGACCAAATTGGTCAACTGCCTTTCCTACGTAATGGGCGCCTGTGCAAGCTGTCTGGGTTGGAATAGCCACGATGAGGTACGACCGACTGCCCCGAATATCGAACGGACCATTTCGACTGCGATTGTCGATTGCCCGAGAACGTATCAGCTAATTGTGTTCAAAATGATCAGGAAGAGCGCTCGCGACTCTTGAACGCCGACGAGGCAACATACGGTTCGCAGAGCCAGCATGTTCCTGGGTACCATCCGCAAATGACAGATCCAGGTGATCTAGAGCGGGAACGAGAACAGCTGCAGCGGATTGTAGCACAAACCAACGAGTACGTTTATTCTGAAATTCGGCAATCTATCAGTCAATCATCCCGGTTGCAGTCTGTCGGGGTAACGCTGTAGGAAGCAGAGCTAACGCCTCCTCCTCCCTTCTCAGGAACTTGATAGATATCTTTGCGTTACAACCCCCAGGACCCTACGTCGATAAGTCGAGGGTTGAGATGTTCAAGTATGTACATGTACACTCGAGACGGCGTTTATCGCAATTAAGCAGGAAATGCTGACTCTGTGCGACCATAGAATGCTACTTCAAAGGACGTCACCTCCCTACCTCGCTCCGATGCCCCAACCTCTTCCTGATGACTCGATCTCGACCGAGGAACGCGACTTCATGGAAATAATCGGCAAGATGGCGGATGAGGCTGTTATCTCTCTCAAGACCATCAAGGATGTCGGTGACTTGGTCGTTCGCATCGAAGTCGACGCCTAATTCCGGCACCTCTCAGCATTCCATCAGCCTCAGCCTTGGCTTCCTAAGCCACACCCGCGCCCATCCAATCACGCGTTGGATTATATTCAACAACATGTCTTCAAACCTTTCGCCCAGTCTCATAACCAATTCGCCAGTGTCGGCACTGACCTTTCGCTTCGTCCTTCTCGGTTTTTTTTACTACTACTACAGCTGGTTTTATACCTAATCACGACGGCTACGAATTTCCTTACTGTCACAATTATTCTTACTCTTGTCGAAACATACTTCGAGCTTATTTATCCTTCCCGGCCCCTCCATCCACGGATAGACTAGACGGGTCCACACCAACATAATATTCTTTCCTTGTGTCTCACACAACCTCTTCCAACTTAGTACAATATAATCGTCTCCTTCTCTTATCCCTCTTTTTCTTTGTTAATTCTCTCTTTTATTTTGGTTCTACATCATATCTGGAAAGGAGCATGGTCCATGGGGTGTCTGTTGAATGTTCTTCCTATGATTTTCTTCCCTTCCCTCTTTCTTGCAAGTTTTATACTTTCAGGCCAGGTTTTTTGCTCGGTTAGGGCTCGTGGCTGACCGTATGATATTTTCCAACGTCCGAGCTACTTGAGCGTGTTATTTTTTGTGTTGCATTTTCCGGGTCTCTCTATATTTTGTCTCGATAGCTAGTATTATTCTTCCTGTATTCTGTTTCCTATTTTGTGTCATTTACACTTAGAGGAGCACTTCAATGATACCCATATCATATAATCGATCCAATTGCGCTATTGTAGAAGTTCATCAAGTGAATCAATATAGTTAGATGTCGTTATATCCATGCATTGATAGAACACATGTGCAACGGCTACAAGTCCTACACGCTTAACCAACCAGTCCCACCGGTCACTTGGGGTGGACACTTCATAGCGAAGACTAACTGAATGGCTACAGAAGACATATAGTATATGGTGGTTCTTTTGCCAGCCGGGAATTGAGCTATAGGGTATCAATGGCTATTCGCTTGAACTGGACGAAAGTCAGCTTTCATTGGGTCTTGGTGCATACATCTTGATATCCTAGATTCGATTATTACTAGGAAGTTATCATCTTCAAGGTGTCGATTCCAAGATAAGATGGGCTCTAGCCTCGAGTTCACTAGACAATTACCCAGTAGAGCCAGGACTGATTGAATTGAAAGGGAGCAGCATACAGCTGTGCTAGTACTCCCTTGAGTGGGTAGCGTAGCCAATGTAGCCCCTTGCAGCAGCCGGGTGACGGTACTCTCTATTTATGCGGATACGCAACTCGGCCTCGTAATTCAATGCGTCTACGTCTAGCAAGCTGGTTAACACATTTTTTTTATTCTTATTCTTATTTCTCTCTCTCTCCTCTTCCTCTTCTTCCTTCTCCTCTTCCTCTTCTCTTCTCTTCTCCCTCCACCTCCGACCTCCTCATCAGCATCATCATCAATTGACCTTCAGTTATCTCAAATCTCTCTTCTTTCATCAAAATACTTCACCTGTGCTTCGTATCTTTCCGGATACCTTCTTCTTCCCTCCCATAACGCGACATCTGATCTTCTACAGACGTCGAGGCAGGTAAATTGCAACACCATCCAGAAGCTCGTTGCTCTTGTGCCAAACACTAGATTCGTACCCCCCATTCTTCCTAATCGTGCTCTCGTCTCTTCTTTCATCAATCATTTTCTCATCCTCCCACCCTTCTCATAAGTATTCTGTCATCTTCTCATCCTCCCCACAAGCATCCCTTGCCTTTCCAAATGGATCAGTCGTATTATTCTTGTGTAAACTCTGTTCCAGAGTCTGAGAACACATATTTCGCTGCTGCGAACGATACTACGATGACTACATTCCATAATGATCCAATTGTGGATGCCTCCACACCTCAAGCACCTCAGCTTGACGAAAGGAGCGATAAAATTCCGGTCCCCCCTATGATCCTTCCATCAACCGGTGCAGGTATCAAGCCTGAAGCACCTATCACCCGAACTAGCTCCTCTCCCTGTGAACTCGATTCACAATCTACCTCCATACCAGGTCCAGCCCACAATGCCATCGTCGTACCCGATAGGGTCGACCTTCTCGACGTCAGCAAAGGGTTCGTCTGGGCTCGAATCAAAGCTGGCAACTCATCGATAACCAACGCTTCGCAGTCTCGAACCGGTACGTTTTTCTCCTTTGTACACAATATTCTCAAGTATCTTCCTAACTTCCCGTAGTTGAAGCAATCAATTCGCCTACACCAGTCATATCTATGACACATAGTACAAGCACCCTCGAAGCTGCTTCCATCAGCTTAACTACAGGGAACGAGCCCGAGCTCAATGACAACGAGTCCCGTCCTCAAGGCAATTCAGGGAGTCCATCATCGTAAGTACTCTTTACGATCTTAGATAAATCTTGTACGATATTATACTCACAAGCCTGATAGATTCAACCAAGATGGTACTAGTTCTCTCTGTGAGACTGAGCTTTCCGTCGAGCAGTCTGAGGTGCGTGATGCCACCGGGCAGGGCAAAAAGATGAAGAAAGAGCCTGAAAGCAAGCATATCTCTACTACTGCATCCAGGACTGCTTGGAGAAGAAAACACCAAAGCAGACCAGTTATCAACATGGAAAACATTGTTGAACTTACAGATGAGGAAAGCGAGACGGCCCAAGATGAAGTCACCCAGGGTGCAAGCCACCGTGGTGACCAGATCGGTCCCCAAGCAGAGGGTTTAAACACCTCTGCTCCGGTTGACCGAACTGGCTCACCAACGGGAAGCTTAGCACCCGGGTGTGTCGACAGCGAGGCCCCCGCCCCCTCTGAAACTGCCATGCCCCCAAGACCCACGGCTCGGCCGAGGAGTCAATCCGATTACATGCTGGGCATTGGCAGATTCAGTGGCCCGATGCACCATGGCATCGGTGCCAACGAGGGCCAATTGGGTGACCTCGATAGCGAGGACGAGGGTCTTCGATCTAGACCCACTATTCGGAGCACACGTCCATTCCTTTCGCAGCTCCCAAGAGGCCACTCAGCGGCTGCTTGCTCCCGGGCCGTTGGTGCCCCGGAGATCAACGACATTGAGATCGTACACAGCATCCTGGACGGCAAGTTTCGGCGTGCACAGCAGCTCGAAGATGAGCTTGCTCAGATGCAAGATGTCATTTTTGACATCGACAACAAGCTTGGCTCAATTTTTGAGCGAGACCAGGACGCCAACAGGCTGAGGGACCGCTGTATGCGGCTCCAAGATGCCCTCAACGAGTACCGGGAAAAGTATACCGGTGCCACCGAAGAGGTCAGCAAGCTTCGGTTCCAGTTGCAGGCTGCCCATGACGAGCTCAAAAGAAAAGAGCTCAACATGAGCAACCAAATTGCTCGAGAGTCAGATAAGCTGGACCTCAGCAACAGAATAATCCGGCAGCTGAGGACATACAACGAAGCTAGCAGAGAGGGCTTCTTGGAGCTCGAGGCCGGCTACAAGGGCCTCAAAGCTGAGCTTGCCGATGTCCTCGAAGAAAGGGCCAAGCTGAAGTCGAGGATCCGAGAGAGGGATCACGACATTGAGAACATGAAGGCCAGCATTGAGAAATGCGAGAGGGCTCTCCAAGATCAGCGTGGCAGATACGAGGCGCTACGCCAGAAATGTGTCGATGCCGATTCAAGTAAGTGTCACCCCTTTGGCCACTAAGAGAGCAACAATAGCTAAAGATATATCTGAAAGTCGCGATCATGAACGGCATGCTGCGAGTCGATCTAGATAATGCTAGATCTGACCTCATTCGCGAACGAGACACAATCGCCTCACTTGAAACGACGCTCAAGGCCATGACGGCCGAGCTCGAAGCCCTGCGGTCTACCATGCGTGACCAACATGACACAGTCACCGGTGGAGTCGATTCTACTATCGCCACCCTCGCCCAACTTGTAGCCTCTCAACAAGAAGGCTTTCAAGAGTACGAACCCTGCTTATATTCTCAAGACTTGACGAATTCTAACAGTGATGAAGGTTCCGAGCAGGGATTTCTAGGTTGCAAGGAGCTTGCGAAAACCCTGAGTCTGAGCTGTTCAAGACTCTCGATAATATCCTCAAAAACACTGACGCGAAATGGTCCGGGTAAGACGGAATCGTTCGACATTTTTGTTACTATCAATATGCTAATACGAAGCAGTGTAAGTGAGACGGTGACCTCACTACAAAAACAGCAAGAAACAGAGAGGCAGGCATTCTCTGAAAAGGCCGGAAAGTGGAAGGCTCTGAAGGAGACTTTAACTGGACAGATCCAAGATCTTACCAGACATATCGACAATCAGGATGATGCCATTCGAAAGCTTACTGGAGAGAAAGATGGAATACGAATGGAGCTAGAAAGGCAAAGGGAGTTGAACCGTTGCCTCATTGATACGACGAACAAGGAAAAAGAGCTCAATGATTTGAAGTATGAAATCCTTCCTTTGGTTATAAGCCTCAGTCACTACAAAACATGGTACATTCGCAGTACTAACCGTACATCTTAGACTCGCCGAAGCTAGCCACAAAATTGAGCTTCTCGAAGGCACCAAACGGGAATATCTAGTGCGAAACTCTCTCCTAGAATCGACCGTTAGAACTCTGGAGTCTAAAGTCGAGGCCGAGAAGAGACAATTCGAGGCGGAAAAAGTATGTCAACTATTTGATATATATCTCTTATGAAACTTCAGAAAACTAATCAGTAATGATTAGAAAAAATGGCAGAGCGAACACGCAAAGACTCTTGCAGACCTGCAGGGTGTAAGTTGAATAACTCCTACAATAAGCAGCCTATGCTAATGATAAACAGCTACAAGCGGAGAATAAAGAGGCTACTAGCACAATTGAAGAATTAGCCCTGATCAAAAGCGAGTTGCAACAGGCAACAAGCTTAGCCGCTGATCTGAAAGAGTGTATAACTGGGGAAAAGAAAAAGTCAAGTGAGGCCAGGGAGGAGGTTAGAACCCTCCGAGAACAGTTGCAAATTAAAGTGAGCCATCCCAAATCAGGTCTTAAGTTACTTTGAGCTAACCCACAAAGAATGAACAACTGGGTCTCGCGGCCTCAAGATGGACAGATGTAAGTTTATACTCAGCTCCTTTCGGTAGCTTCATGCTAATTCAGACGTAGATATCGGTCAAACAAGCACGACTGGAAGAGATTGCGGCCGCTGCTAAAGCTGAGGCTCAGTTACGTGCTGAAGAGGCTGAATCCCATCGAGACGACCTCAATGCTACACTCTCAAAGGTGACAGAACTTGAGGTAGAATCCGACCGAAAAAGCAATCTCCTCAAGAAGCTCGAGGATGATATAGAAACATCAAAATCTGAGCTGAAAGATATCTCTACGCGCCACGAGATTCTCCAAAAAACACTCGACCACTCAAAGCAATTGTGCAATGGCCAACTAATTGCAATCCAAGCAAAGGATGAGACAATTCTAAAGTTGGAAGAATTGCTCGAGTCAGCTAACAGCAACATCAAGCAGCTCGAAGAAACCTTATCTGAACAATCAAAACAGCTTGAACATGAAAAGGAGAGAAGTAATAGGAATGAGAAGCAGCTAACTCAAGTCGCCCTGGACAAATCAGACCCTCATCGCAAGCTTCAAGCGGAGCAAACCCCGCAAAAGAATGAGCCAGCCTCAGATACGTTAATTGCTAAGAAACAAAAAAAACAGCTTCAACAGGCAGTAGATTGTAAGGTCAAGAAGCCCCAGCAACTGCGTAGGTCAAAGAGAGGCAAGGCTATCCAACTGAGTCCTAAACAGGTATAAATTTCCATGGAGTCCCTTTAATATTCGAATAAGCTAAATTTTGATTACAGATCGAAGAGCTGGAAGATGCAATCTCAGACACTTCCACTCCCCCCGAAAAACGAAACTTCACTCTGAATAAACGCAGCAAGACGTCGCAGGGAAGCCCTCCTTCAGTCCAACCAAGCGATGTGCAAGTTCCAGCTACCCATGTATCCATGCAAAACCCATCTCAACCGCCCACACCAGCGCCTCAGGGTGTCAAGCGCACATTCAATGAGCTTGATAATAACCCTCCTAATCACCCCAACCCCGTCACACAAATGAACAATGACCCGCCAAGGAAGAGGGCGCGAGTTAGAGCGGGTCTTGCCCCAGGATATGTCATGTTTACAGTAAGCAACGTACCATGCCTACTACGGGTGACACATAAAATACTGATTCACATTGGATAGCCATCACAGGGTTCGAACTCATCGCCCCAGGCCGCACTGACTTATAATGCTGCGAAACAGAAGGGAGTAAATCCATCTGATGTGGGGTCCCTTGCAACAACAAGTGGTAATAATCAGACTGCCGCTACTAATTTGGCCAATCCCAAAAAGAAGCAGAATCTTGACTGTTAGAGCGCCGATGGATTGAAAATTTTTTTCAAACGGTACCCTATTCCTTCGCTGAAATTTGAAATTTGAACTCAAACAGTGGACTTTTCACTGTGATTTTCGATTTCGAAACCCCAAAGCTAGTTTTACTTCTTAATTTTCATATGTTTATCGTTTTCGCTAGTATTCATGAGACCATTTCGTGGTCTGGCAAGGAAACAGTGGTATGTGGGCTGCGGATATGGAATAGAGGTAGCCCTGCGAAGCTTTCATTGATTCTTAGCCTTGATTTCTATACTTTCTTCTCGAACATGGTCGCTGTCAGCTGCCTTGTTTTCGACTGAGCCTGAAATACTATAAAATTCTGCTGAAGGTTTCATATTGCACATACCGACCTCCTCTCTACTATCATGCGGATTTTCATCATGAGGTATTTTAAGGAGCGTGTAATTGTCTTGTACACGATTTTACAGTATCAGCCCTTGAAGTAAAAAGGGACTTCTCGAACACTGACATAGTCCTGGTCGAACTACAGCCACCCCCACAGCATGGTCAGCTAGTTTATACGAGCTTTCAACCAACTCGTCTGCGCTGTATACGCGTCCTTGACGGCTTTGTGAATTGACTTCTATTAATTGAGAGCCTCTCTTATGTACATGTACTTTATAAATCTCTCTGTCGTTATGAAAGCGTGGATATAATACAGTGAAGTCAGGCTATTCGGGCCAGAGGGTAGTAATCTGTCTTCAAATATCTGAATTTTGATAACCTATAAGCGGATATGAAGAAAGAATTTCTCGAAGTCGCCCTCCTGTCGGTGATTTAATGCCCCTTCTTTCGCTTCTGTTCAAGGAATAGTACCCGTTGTTTGACTGCACATACCCATTGATCGTCAGTCCATCCACCTTCCGAAGTAACCAATCGCGGGGCTTAGATGTAAGGTTCAGGTTTCTTTAGGCTGCACATACCGATAGGGTCATAGCTAAGCATACTCAGAGGTCGGTGTGTTCTTGGTCGTGTTCGGACTTTGAAGAACCCGGTCAATGCCATGGAGAGGAGGCGGACGACGACGGTCCTAGATTTCGCTGATAGAAAGAATATCAGTTAGCTATGCCATAAGAATGAAGCCTTGTGAGGACAGTGGGGTACCTTTCTTCGCCATTTTCGCGGTTGAGGTCTGCGCAGACGTCGAGGTTTAACGAGTGTCGTTGAAGTTTGGCGGTTGACATTGTTTTTAGGTGTGGCGAGCGTGGCGAGTATCATTGATCGCTTGTGTGGCGGTGCAACACATTTCCTATTTAGGGACCCTTGTATTCCTGCTCTGCAACACCTTAAACTTTACGCTTTGTGTTATAATGGGATAACTGTTCGGTACGGAGTACCGTCGAACATCTAGAGCAGCGCCGGAACACCACAGCTTCCTTCACAGGGGCCCGGTGTTAGCCCAGCCATCTACATTCCAGTTCTTATCTTCGGATGTGTGGCTAAACACTACATTCCGAACTCATTCAAACATCTTTCCATCTTGAGGACTGCCCAGCCGGCAGCCTATATAGAGGCTTACTTACCCGGCGGCAGAACTGTCGATATGACCTTTACAAGCATCCCCAGCTTTCCGCTCAACCCCCTTCCAAATTGTTCTGTCATTCCTTTTTTTTCTTCTTTTCTTTTCACGGAGTTTTCTTCATTGTTTAGAAGAGGGAGAGGTATAAAAGGAACGTGCCCTGTCAGTTCTGATCGACTATACCTTGTCGACGATCAAGAGCTAACGGCTCTACCCATTGATGTACCGAAAAACGAGCACATGATAGAAGAAAAATAGTTCGAGAACTAGCCTACGAAGTAGTAGGATTTCAGGTAGATTGCATACATTTAACTCTGCATTGGAGATAATGGAACAACCATTGGGTAAAAAGAAAGGAAAGGAAAAGAAAAAAAATTACAAGCAAGCAGAAAGGAACGCAGCGGAAACGGCTTCTCGCTCGCCCGATAGATAATTCTACGACAGAGAGGGAACGGCCTGTGGACCGGACCACGAAACAGTCTCTAGGTGAAATAATCCGAGTGCAAGCAAGCCAGTAAGCAAGAAGAAAGCTGTGGGAACCGCGTCTAGACCATTTCCATGCTGAGGCGCCGGAATGTTGCAAGTGCGACGCCAGGGCTGCAGGGCACCTACGGATTGAAAAGCTATTCCAATGGCTGAGCCGACGTAATGTCACCCCGTAGTCTGATTGATCCTATACTTACGAACAACGATCATCCTGATAGCAAAAGTAATTGGCGCTACACGTGTGTACAAAAAAGTTCGTGCGAAAGGGGAAACAAAAAGAAAATCAAGATCTCGAGGTTCCGCCGCCCCAGGTTTATATAAGTATGTATCTCGCAACGGATACCTGAAAACAGGAATGATTCCATGAAACACACGGGAAAAGTCTGTGAGGGCGCCCCAAAACTTAGAATCTCACCTGATTGTGGGGACGATAGAAGAGGATAGCTGCGTAGTTGACCAGTTTCGCCTCAAAGAATTTTTTTTTCTCTGAAGATCAAACCAAAATCTCGTGGTCGTAGTTGTCCACGTCTGATCCTTGGATTTGCGCAACAAAAAAAACGTGGTTTTTGTACCATCTTGGTGAGACCCTCTCCACAAAAATTTTTTGGTTACACTTTTGGCCTCCCAGATGTTATTATAAGCGCACAAGGTTTCGGCGGCCTGACGTCAGCTACAACACACAGATTATTGGGGTATCAGGAACAATTGGAATCGAATGAGTTTTGTGCGAAAAGCCCAGTGAACTTGAAGGCGCTGGATTTTAGAACTTTTCCCTCGTTCGTTCGCACGAAGTAAAAGGAATATGGTAGAAAAAAAGTCGCAAAGTAATTGGGATCCACACCAGGGTCGTCTGACCATCCTCCAACATGGTAGGCGATTGGATAAGGCCAGCCAGTACCTCTACATCTGCACCAGTTCCCCTCTAGTATCTTTCTCTAGCTTCTGATTCGATTCCGAGAGCGGGCCCACCGACTTTATGCAATGCAATTTTCATGCTCACGCCCGGCGCGCAGACGAAATCGCTGGACTATCATTCGTAAGGAAACCAAAATGCACGCAAGATCATGCCCTTCGTTCCCTTCCCTCCCTTTTTGTTTCCTGTTCCTACATATGCGAGGAATTTAGTCCGTCCTTAATTTTTATTTCCCTCTTAACGGAAACCAATGATATTTTCGCACATGCTGTTTGAGAATGTGGAAAAGGGATAAAAATCGACATTCCGGTTGAAAATCAATTTATGAAACCCGCCTTGAAATTTTTCGAGATATCGACATTTGTTAAGAAAGAATTTCGGATTTGAAACATAGCAGCGGAAAGGCGCTCTTTGACAGCGAAAGAGATTTATTCTTTCCCTCCCATCCTTTTGTCTTATTATTTCCCCTGTCATGCATCTGGACCCGCTGTTTGGATCGTTCACAAGTTTCTCCGATCTGATTTTTTCCTCTTGAGCTTTGACAGATATACCCTCCCAGTTTAATATTAATTAAGAAAATTCCCACATTCCTCAAGCACCGGTACCTCTACTACGTACATACGAAAAACCCCGTCGAGCAAGTGCGACAAGAAAGGGAGAGATCGAAAAAGAAAGACGGAACGAACCCCATGTTCTCTCAATGATGCCACTTTCCTAGCAAGCCTCATGGATTGTTGGAAAAGGGCTAGCTAAATACTTTACTAGTTAGTTGGGCAACCCACACCCCCTGTCGGTTGGAGGACGGGAACACCCTTCCTCCTTTTGCAGCTGTTAAGAGAACCGGACCCCACCATACCCATCCCACCTTTTTATTTCTCACCATACATAGTAGCTTCGGCTAGCGACGAATTTCGAACGTAGGGGAAAAGGGAAAACAGAAGAAAAAAGAAAAGAAAAAAAAAAAACTTTTGTGTGAGAAAGAGGAACTAAGAGGCCAAGGAGACCGTCTACGTCGAAGCCCCCCCGACGGCGTTATGAGCGAAAAATGCCGGAGAGATTATATTACGATCCCAATATACATTTTCTTTGATTCAAGAAAGTCCTGTGTGCGCATATGCATATGCACATAAGGTTTTTTTGGTATCTGTACGAGGCTCGAAGTCGTTGATTGGTTACTAAATCGCCCTCTGGCTGGAGCAAGCACCACTGGTCCTTACGTACATGTTGTGAAGAACTTCACGTTTCACGCATTTCCTTACGATATTATAGGAGAAGTAATATTTTTTTGTGGTGCAGTTTTAAAACTGTTTTTTGGTATTTGAAGTAATATTATGTCATGGGCAAAGCGAAAAGGCTAGAATCTCACATGTTTGAGAGAGAGACAGAAACCCGACCCGGTTCCAAAGAAAGGAACTTGGGATCGAAAATTCTTCAGCTGAACGGGAACAAGCGAGGAAACAGCCAAAAAAGAACCCCGAGAGGGTGTGGTAAAGAATAGACAAGAAAAGTATAGGAGAGCCACACGGACCATATGCAAAACTAAAATTGTGTTCGTAGAAGTACAAATCGTCGAAAGCAGACAGGAGTAGAAAAGAGACAAAGGGTAGCATCCTCTTAATTTTCCCGCCCGCAAATCATATGCAACTAAATACATCAAATCATCCAATCATGTTCATGTCCTCCGTTCTAACCCGTTCCTCGGCCTATACAAAACCTTTTTTTTTTTTCTTTTTGTTTCTTTTTCTTTGCTTTGTGAATTAGAAATCAAGTGTCCCATCCCCCATACTGAGTCGTACACTTCGCCCGTGGCGGGGACGAGATATTATTGAGGAAGGAAGAAGAAAAAAAGAAAAGAAAGTGAGAACCCCCCGTTTTGCTTTGATGAAAAAGAATGGATTTGCGGTATAAGCTGAAACCAAACCTCTTCAAATCTCACTTGATGATTTCTTTTCGATTGTTTTTTTATTTATTTATCTTCATTCATGGTAGAAGGATATCCCAGACTCTTGCAGTCAGCGCGCTGTAGAGCAGTCATAGTCCTCGTAATATTCGCTTGCTTTTTAATATGAACTTAAAATGCAGCTTACGTAGGAAATAAGCCTTTGTCTCTGTAACAGGTGCGGCTGGACGAGTTCGGAAAGGATAGTAGTAAAGACAACCCCGAAAAGCGGACCTGGTTGCAGGGTGAGAAGAACACTCCTCTTGCTCCAGCTGCAAGCTGTAGGTCGGCGTTTTTCGTCTCGCGCTTTGCTTAGGCCCTGGCCAAAAGAAGAAAAAATATACATCCAAGATCTTTCGGAGATCTGGTGACTGATTTTCATGGCAACCTGTTGCGCTTTATGAATAATACGGTGAAGTGATAATATCCTTTCTCTGAGAGAAATGGATGCCAAGTACCGGTACTATAGCGACAGGACTGTGCCAGGCCAGGTTCTTTATACAAAAAAGTATAGAAGTCTTTTGGTATGAAAAGGCTTTAAGGTCTGCGTGGCTGTCATTTAGTCGAAGCCCGGGGCAAGGCATTCTCCAGAGATATTGAAGAAGACATATTTTTCTTGGTTGTTCTTGGTGGGGGAGCGTGGGGTTTGTGGATCTTTCTCAAGGAGGTGTTCCCGTTCAAAGGAAATGGACTTCTTGAGGATAGACTTTGGGCGTTCCTTGCGTCGCTTCATGTCCTGAATGTATTGAGAACCTCGGCGGAAATTGTCAGGAGAGCCAGGAGCGGTATCATAACCGCTATCGGTAGATCCGTTGCTGGAGTTAGCACCGCCTCCGTATGGTCGGCGCTCTCGTTCTTGGATTCCGATGACGACTGGCTTGCGTCCAGCGTTGCCAACGGAAGAGCTGCGTTTTGCGGAGCGGGAGCGGGCTCCGGCCTCTGCTGGCTCCTCCCGGTGTCGAGAGCGAGAGCGGGAGTAGAGCTCTTCGTCGGAAGACGGGCCAGGTCGGCGTTGATATTGAGCGTACATGGCATCGTCAAAGTATGTCCTTGCCGTTGGAGTGGATGGCGTGGGTGGAACGGAAGTAGTGCCTTCTGGGCGAGAGTTGACATTAAGACCTCTCTCCATGGCATTTATCAGAGCGCGGACGACCTCGCAGCCCTTTGGAATGTCGACTTCGATGGATTGCCAACCATCTGCCCTTCGGCGGCTGTTCTTGGAGCGCTGGTATTTCTCATTCGCTTTCTCGTAGAGTGCCTTCGAGACCTTTCTTGCGAGCTTATGTCCCTTTGAGCAAAGTTGTCGTCCCTCTAGATGTACCCTAAGTGGATCGTAGCAGACATCACAGCGATAGGCATGCGAGGCAAAATCTGTGAAGGTCCTATGCATGTATGATTCTGGGACACCTGCGTATGGCATCATGGTTGGGAGCTGATCGTAAGCAGATGGAGAGGATCTCGGGGCCATAATTGCTCTTGGGGAGGAAGAAAGAGGGATGTGAGAAGCGGGAGGAGCGGTGTAGTAATAGGCGGCCTGGCCCTGGTCGGCCCAGGATGGAATGTCTCTTGGATAGGCAGCCATCTTTGGTGGATTATAGTAATAGTAGTAGTAGAGATACTCTGGAGATTCCAAGTTTAGATATGGAGAGGGAGAGGCTTGGGCGTGAGAGGAAATTGCGCCGGTTTTAAGAGGGCGGGATGAGGATCTGTGAGAGATTGTGGTTGAGCGCTCGAGTGCTTGTTGGTAGAGATCCTGCTGGTCCACGTTTGGAGTCGAGCGGTACAGTTGCGTTGCGCGTGTTGGAGTTGTGGTTGGGAAAGATGCTGCCCTACGATGATTTGCGGCTGTCGCTGTCGCTTTACGCTTATGATTGTATGCGATGGGCAGGATTGGAATGTTGTACTTGTTGGAGATTGAATTGAAGTCGGTCGAATGCATGCACAGTATGATCGAATACAGAAGTAGAATGTGGGATGTGAAATGATATTGGCGATAAGGCGGGAGGGAGAGGGTTTATTTAAGCTAGCATCTGGTCTGGCTTCAATTACCTGCAGGCGCAGAACGGAGACAAGTGCCAGGATCTATGACTGGTTCGTGGACGGGCGCAGTTGCTGGTTACCTGCTGCCCTCCACACTTACTTCTTTCTCACTCTGGTCAATCGACTTTTAGTATGGACGGACGCACTGCCCGGCGCCGACACAGGTGTGGGAGAAATGCCAGTCCGAGTCTGTGCAAGAAGGATCCACCACCACCATCCATCCTCTTGAGACGAGAGCAGAGGCCTTGATTGGGCGGCCTCAAGGCACACCGTTCGTGCTTGCGACTCCCAGGCATTTCGGGGGGTGGGATAACCCTGTCACAAGCTCGCTCCGGAAAGGAATTAAAACTGACGGCACCCGTCAGGGTACGTAAGTGTCCTTGCAATGGAAGTCTTTGCTTTTCCGCATCCCTGATCAGACTGTCGCTGACCTAAATTTGCTTGCCTAGCAGTGTGCGGGAGAGAAGGAAAAGAAAAAGAAAGAACACAGTCTTGCCATTCAAGTACTTCAGAAGTACTCGCCAGATGTGAGCAAACCTGCGAAGGAAAAAAGGAAACAGACTCTGCTTCATCAAGCACCTCCTTATGCGATTCCTACTGTGGTGCACCGCCGCAGCCCCTTGTGCTGCCCGGAGACTGGAGACGCTTCCCGGGACAGGGTCTGTGTCCTGGTACACCGCCACAAGCGAGGCTCTCTCTTTTCATTTCACCCGCAGCTATGAATATCCCAAACTTTTTTTTCCAAATATACAAAATTTGCAGAGTTTTTGCGATATCAGAGCTTGAGCTATCACAAGATACGAAGATACGAACTAGAGAGCTCATTCCACGCTGGCGATGATGTGGGATAGGTCTTCGTATCCTCGATCGAGTTTCACTGATGACGATGACTCCTTATCGATTGGCAACTATAGGTTTCGCAAGAGTACCCCCAAAAGTACCCGATGAGATGACTGTGTACTTTTTCCCCGCGTCCAGAAAATGACCGTTTACGTCTACGGCAAAAAAGGACCGGGCTTCAATTGTCGGTAGACGAGCAACGGGTTTCTACTTTTTTAGTGTGAAGGATCGAGTCATCGTTGCTTCTAGACGAAATCAAACTTGCAGGGTAAAGGGCCCTTCCACTCCGATTCAGTCGCATCGGGGTTGGCCCTTTCCATTTTTCGGGAGAGGGTTTGATTGATCACGTTAGCGAATTTTAGAGACCCGCTACGGACACATGCGCAATGCAGTTCGACGGAAATGCACATAATAAAAGTCTCTCGACGTGCAACCCGACAGGTTTGATGGTCCTTTCAGCCGTCGAGTACAGCACTCAACCGATTACGAAAGCTGCCGTTCATGCCACACCTCCCAATTCTTTGTCGCAAAACCTTGATCGGGAGAGATCTTTGGGGCCTGAGGTTGCCCAAGTCGCAGGGTGTTCGTAAGCGAGCCGGCCTAAGGCAGCTCCACAGGCATCCACGTATTCGTCGTGAGAGTGACATTTAGGAGCCTGTGTCGATGTCGACGCGTTTTTTCAGATTATTATGCATTACGAGATACCCGAAGAACTGTCAGGAAATACTGCCAATATTTCATGATGTTAGGGATAATGGGGTAGGCCGGTTACGGGGCCGCAATTGCTACAATAGCAGTCCAAGCATTATTTATCTCATTACACGGCATTTCGCATGTCAGTTGAGAACCATGTTCAGCTGAAGTCGAGCCAAGGGCATCTTAATATCGAGAAGGAGTCAACGGAAAAAAATTTTGGGTAATGCCGTTATCCCGCTCGGTTAGCACCAACCCTCGGTATCGATAACGGTGGGCCAAGGGGCGACTTTGCGCGACATCACAGCTGATTCACACCCGCCAGCCAGGCTACGAGCACAAGCACGCCGCAGGTACCCCCAGGTATCAGAAATCTGGGATGTTCGCAGGTCTATTTCCCGGTTGAGATATTGTGAGTATGACTGGTCTATCACTGCTCGAGCTCACCTCTATCGATAAAGGAAACGAGGGAAAACTGTGGTAGGTTCTTGGACTTTCTGTGGGGTTACTTTGCGCTTTTGTTCTGAATGGCGCAAATCTGGACGTATCCATCAAGACGGCGGGCTTCCCGTGACATCTTTAGCCGTGGCTTCTTGTCATGCAGCAGGAGAATCGAACCAGCATGAGTCATCGTCGGTTTTTGTTAGAGCTAAGGTCTTCCCTCGGTCAATGAAAGCTCATCGCTTCCCCAGCATGTCGTTCTCGCCATTGGCCAATTTTGATATGTGCTTCTAACAATTACCGCGCTGACCCTTTGGCTACCGATATGGAACGGGCTAACCGATTTTGGTACAATTTTCCCCCAAATGTCTAAGTCATGCTCCGTCGATGACTCGCAGAGAAGAAGCCCATGATAACTGGATGGAGAGCAACAATTAGCGGTCGGGAATCCTACTAGCTTCCCGGAACACTAATGCTCGGGGCCCGCTAGGGCGCAACCGAGAAGGAGTGGCAGTGCTGACCCGTCTTGGTGGACCCAAATTAGGAAGGAAGCGATCTTACACCCAGCCAACTAGTCTTTTTTGGGTGAGCGTTTTTCGTGCACCGCCTCTGAGCCTCGAGTAGAGCCTCAGGCAATATTTGGCTGAATGCCATCATGCTTCATGCCAACCGATAAGGCCAGACCAATTTGGGATGATGGGGATCTCATTCAACCATATCTGTTGGGGAACCCTCATCTGCACCAGCCACTTGCAGCCACTTGCATCCATTGGAACCTGGTCGCATACGTTTGATGTCATGACGCCTGCGAGAAGATTTTTGTCGCGAGCATTGGATCCTTTGAGCCCTACTGCAGCTACCCGCAACTTGCAGAAAATTTTCTGTCTCAGCATTCTCAGTTTTGCGATAAACTAGACCAGGATTTAATTTTTACCAACCACTAGAGACAGTGCAGGCATAGTTTTTGGAATTACGTAGGGTGTCGTAAACCTGAATGGTCTTTCTTGCGCAAACACTGCAGGAACTGAAGAGTTACAGTCTTGTGGACTCGAATCCGAGTGACATGCTTGGTTCGGCTCCTCGCATGCCATATGCATACTTGAGGCTACATGAGAGTCTTTCGTAGGTTGCTTACGCCAGTCTCCCAACGAAAATGGATTCCTCACCCCCCCGATCATGGCTTGCCCCGAAATAAAAAAAGATGTTTAGTTGACCGGCTTATTAATTAGTCAATGGGGTTGACGATTGTCCCAGCTTGGAGTCGAGGCGAGGCAACATGCCCGGTTGACATCCAGGGCTAGGCAACTAAAAAAGGACCAAACCCTATTCAACCAGAAACTCAGAAAGAGCCTCAACCCCACATGCTGATAAATACTGTTAATATATTCAGCTGGACCAGGTCACGGTGTGGGGTATAAAATCGTGAAGGGGAGGAAAAAAGAAAGGGTGCTTGCAGAATGCTGCAAATTCGTATACGCGTATGCTACACGTGAGAATTCAGTTCTGTCTGAACAGGACGGGTGCTTTCCAGAGACAAGAGGGCTCGTGCGTGCACATGTACACAGAATGGAAAAGGGAAAAAAGGAAAGGATGAAAACTCGTACATTTTTGTGAATGGCTAAATCGGAATTCGATATCAATTGAGTAAATTGCCTTGCTTCAGCAAGTCCGGATCCCGACCAACTACAACATTCACACGCACAACACCGGTAGAAGGGCTGCAAATTTTCGAATCTTCAGCCTCCCAAAAAATGATGCCGATCTTTATTACAACCGATATTCGCATACGAATTCTAGCCTCTCAAAGGTCACCTTGATCCGCACCACATATGCCGCACATCCATAATCTTTTACCTCATGCAGTACCAGGAGCGGCTGGCATTTGTTTGTGTAAAAGATGCAATTGCAATAAGGCCAGCGTTGAGAATTTCGTATTCATTGGCCAATCTCTTTTATCTGATTATCGAGCTACTAGCTACCAGTACGAAAAATAACGTCCTATATATCGATATGTGCCAGATCCAGGATCTATCGATACACTTCAGTGGATACTAATATGCGGCCTAGTGCATAAGATAATTCCTATACAGTGCATACGTCGTCATGAGATCCAGCCTTCTATCAGTGCAAGAGGTGATAAAAGTGATACAGTGCCCTGCTTTCGTAGAATTGTTTCAATTACCCCTCCTCGAATGTTAATTAAACCTACGGAACGGATTACTCTTCAAATATGAGTCTTCAGATTCAGCTTTTGTTCATTTTTTGGAACCCTGGTTCAGTTTGCAGCGAAGTCGCTGTGCTAATGTTACTTTTCTGATGGGGGCGAAGCCGCCGGCAACATCAGATGCTCGCAATCAAAAGGGCACTCTGCGTGCTGCGGAGAAGATAAATTTTTTTTTGCGAACGGTTTATGCTTCGTCGCGCAGGGTGCGTTCATCGCTCTTGGTTCATGTACCGGTGACAGCTGGAATCGCCCGAGTGCCCTCAGGTTTGCCTGGGTTCGTCAGGTAAGAAACACAAAAGTACCCATTTTATTTGCGCATATTTGCTAGTTTCATTGCCTATGTCTTCTCTAGTAGCAGGAGCATGTAAAATTCCTGTGATTTGATATTTTAATATATATAGAAAACCAGGACAGAGGGGCCGCTTTACGCGATTGCTGGAACGGAAAATGGTGCTGTGAAACGGGAAGCAACTGCTGTGATAACAGTGACGCCACGACATATGAGTTTACCAGTGGATCTGATTTTGGTATCAGAACTCGGGTCAGTGCGAGTGATGGAAATAAGACCGCAACAGTAGTCGGGATATCACTGGGAATTGCCTTGGCGATTGCATTGCTCTTACTAGGGGTGCGATTGCCAAAATCGTGAGATTGAGGCGCTCACTTGATGCTACAGATAGTTCCGTGGCGGACGCCCCAATATACGGTCGCAGCTATTGATGATTGAGTTTTGTTTCTGGTTTGATCTTCTATGGGTTATAATTAGTCGTCCCAGACGCCTCGGTTGTAGCAGCTGGGATATGCATATTGTGGAGGGCTTGGATAATATTAATTGACCAAATATCTCCCTCGTGGTGAGGTAGGCAAAATCTGCGTTTCTAGCACTGCACTCTCTAGATCACCCTAGTCTCGAGGGCAAATTTGTATCGGCTGTGAAATATAGAAACACACGAGAGTTTTTCGATTGCGCATGCGCTAACTAGCTGCCATGATTCACGCCGTGGGGCCAGCGGGTATCCGAAAATGGAACGGATGTTAAGGCGGCGAGTTTGGGACCGCTGTCAACAGCCGATACATACCATGGCTCACTCGCCTATCAATCAAAACCCAACGCGGTTTTCGTGTCTCGTATCTGATCGATAAGGTTGTTTAGGAGAGTCCTGTTCGGACGAAAGCTGCCTTGCGTGAGACTGTCCCGATTTAGCGATCTGAGACTCTAACAAATCCTTTTCTAGCCACACAGAATCCTAATTCGCCACACTGCTTCCCCCTTGGGACACCCGCCAACCGTCGCACAGGGCAAACCGGCCCGGGGTGGTAGACCCCTCGGATGATCCCTCACCGACAACATGGCCAACACATATTTTTTTGTCTGAGGCTGATGCCAAATATAACAGCTTTAATCCGTGCCAGAATCCCACAGCTAGGAAGTTTCGCAAACAAGTTTCAGTAAATCGCTAGCGCTGCAACTCACTGATATTAATTTAGCCCTCATTCTCGCTGCCTTTTGGCTTACGTATACATGACATGTGCCCATATTTCTAGTCCCCCAACATTTTTAACCTTGAAGGGGCTCTATGCTTTGTGGACTTGAGGGTGGCTGTGAATATTTCGGCGGTTCATGGAGCACATGTCAGGGGATCCTTTGGGCGCCATGAGCAGAGCTTCGCGATCCATGGTATATTAGGAGGTACATCGTAGGTACTTAGACGATTGATAGCCACCCTGAGTAGCGCATGCAACTTGATGGCCACTAAGCTGCGCTTGTGGCCGCGTAGACCGAGCGGCCGGATGGCCTGGCATTGCAAATAGGTGTAACCTGATTTCTTCTGTTTAGCTTACGTAAAGAAGACAGATGAGCTTGGATGCGATGTGTATGTACTAATGGCGTGCATCGCATGCTACGGTGCAGTTGGATCCTTCACATATTTAGGGAAGGGAAACTCTAAGAATCCTCAAAATACCCCGAACTAGGAATAAATGTAGGTGCAATATATCCTAAATTGGAAAAAGACGGTAGATTTCGGACCGTAAAGGATACTGTCTGCTTCTCGTTGTTTCCCCGAATATTGAGTTCTTCTCTAGTTCATCATTTGGGCTCTTTGCTATAGCTAGCGAGCCTCTGAATCCTAAAATTTCACACTGTCCGTATGTATTTTAGATATGAGATCGGATTTAGAATGTGCCGGATGTTCATCTGATCTGCTGCAGTTCAAACCCAGTATGGCGGGATTTTGCATCTCCGCTGGGGCACCCGGGAATACTTTTGTTATCCCGAGAACCCCAGCCTCCTGACCTTCAAAAGTAACATGCAGATGATCCTACTCGGCGTATAGATCGCCAAATTCACCCGAAAACAATTCAGATATTTCCGTGGCTTTCTTTACGGTTCCTACCTTTCTCTCTTTTAATTGGCTTGTACACACATTCTAATATCATCCGGCAAACAAAATACCTCCAGAAGGTTCTCAAGTTCCCTCGACCTCGTGAATCGATCTCTACAGCTTCCGGTTTCTCCCTCCGGTCGGGCCTCAGATTTGTGATATTACCAAGCCCTCGTTAAGAATAGTCCATTCTATCAGAATTTGGATCCTTCACAAATAATCTCGACCGGCTAGGCATATGTACATGCGCTAGCTGATACTTTGTGTAGGCGCTTGCTGTATCACATTCCACCGCACGCCCGTCGCTATATTATTCGGCAAGACAAATGATCAACTAGCCCTGGAGCAGATTTGAATGGTTACGGCATCCCGGGCTCATAGGTAACTGCGGCCAGAGGGCAGTGCCTCCATAACTACCCAGAATCATATGAGAGTGCTAGCTATCAAAGCAGGATCTCTCCACTTGCAGCACTCTTTTTCATTAAAGCTAGGTTGCTATGGGAAAGCCTTAGACAATTTAACAATAGGCATACCACGGTTCTTTGTAGGACATATATGTATCACGTACCGCCAGTCCGTCTGGTAGGTATAGTGATGCGTAGAAACTATAAGAAAGAGAATATGATAAAATAACGCCGTATACACCTGGTTTTGTGCCTTTCCTAAAATAACGTCTCGATATGTCCTATTCAGAATGAAGAAGAAAAGCAGAAAGCAGAAAAGCAGAAAGCAGAAAGCAGAAAACAAAAATATATCTGAAAATCCATGCAAAATGAAATCAAAAAGGGAAAAAGACCAACCCAGTCGAAAATCGAATGGGTTTCATAAATAAGTTGCGAGATTTATCATGACTTGCTGCCTCATAACCAACGAGCTCAATTTGCGGAAGTGTATGAATGGAAGCGAACCTAAACAGTCGTAACAGGCTCGGAGTGGCGAAAGAGGAAGCTGACATTAATCGCTAGAAGAAGAAAAGAGAAGAGAAGAGGAAAAAGGGAGCACCAGTAATCCAAACCATTCGAATAAGTTTACCCATAATCAAATATATGCCCCTTGTCGACGCCTCCCCTATAACACACAAGAAAATACATCTTTACACTTCACAACCGCCGCAATATGCCACGGTAGCACCTCTTTCATCATGTCGGTGACACCGAAATGCTGTGCCAAAGTAACAAGCCCCCTATACTGCGTAAGAACTTCTCTTAATAGGTCCTCATTCGATCTTGAAACAGGTGGTTGCTGCTGTGCCGTGGCTGTTGGCATTCCGACTCCACGCTGTCCTACTCGGATCAAGGATACGGCTAAAACTACAGGTTCATCAGTTTCGTTCGGTCCGCTCCGTTTAATCAGGTATCCGCTGGCCAACGCTGGGCGGGTAACGATTGTAGAATCCGCATTGTTTAACGGGTGCTGAAGGAGCGCACCCCATGTTTCATCAGTAAAGTCGACGAGTGCCATGTCGTTTTCTATTTCTGGAGCGGGTGTGTCACCGGGTGTGAGAGCACCCCCTTGAGATGAAGAGGCTCCAAATTGGTCCGGTGATACACCTGAGGATTGAGGAGTTGCCCCAGGTGTCCCAACTAGCTGTGCCTGTCCATTGAATGCCTGAGGCATTATTGAGGGAATGGCGTATTTGAATGTTAGCGGCGGAGACGGATCAGACGAGAATACTGTTAGAGTGTTCGGGATGGCACAGTCATGTGAAAGTTTGGTCCAGTCTGGTTGGATGAATTGTTAGTTCCGTGAAATATGGTGAAGGGAATGTCTCTTAGACCTACATTCAATTTCGTCCTCATCAATAGCACCGACCTTCACGAGTTGGATCCGCCAATGCACTCGTTTTTTTGATATTATCTTATTCGTGACTCCCCAGATCTCTCTGCACACATCCTCGAATGCACGTAATACAACAGTCCCAGGAATGCCGAGGCAAAAGTTCGCCACCTCCTTGATATCGCCACAATCATCGCCCCATGCCACCGAGATCCAGCGTTCATCGATGCTTTGGGTATAGGCCATATGGAGGCACATATTTTCTTGAAGAATAGCGGGTGAAGGATCTGCTGAAACCTTGAATGCTATCGATTTCGGAGGTAGTCTTGCGAGTGTAATAGAAGGCGAATATGTTTCTTGTGGGAAAGTCTGTCGACCCGTTAGTCTTCCTTCATATCGGTACGGCAGTGGACAATACAAACCTGTGACAAGTGATCCTGAATTGTTTGCGTGCATCTCTCATAAACCTCGAGAGCGCATCGAATTGATTGGTTGTGGCTTTGTACGGCAAGGCCGTCGGGCACCGCAATATTTTTGATGGGGACGATTTGGAGGATGACATTGTTCGGGAATATTCGAAGTGACGAGTTCAGCGCATTTACGTAGGCTTTCTTGAGCGTGTGGAATGCAATGCAGATTTCAAGGACTGAAGATGGTGTATCGAATGGATTCACAACAAATAGAACCACATTTTGCAACTCGTCTTCGATTTCAACCAGCGTTTCGCCTGTAATATAGATATTGTTAGACTTCGTAAATGAAATTTTTAATAGAGGTAGCATACCTAGTTTCGAGATCCCATCGCAATACCTTCGCAGCATCGTCTTTTCGTCGAGATTTTTTGTCTTCCCTTGTCCGTATATTGATACACCGTGCAAACCATCCACAATTTGGCTCGTCTTGACGGGAAGGGTCTCGCCGAGGCGGCAGTTTTCGTATGTTGAACTGAATCTCTCTAGGTAAACCTTGGCGGGACTAGCTAAACCAGCTTCTATAGGAAACACGGACGCCATGAGCAAGTCCTTTGGACCGCTATGAGGGGTGAGGCCAAAAGTATCCCAAAAATGTAGGGCTGGCGGCAGCAGCTCTACGGCACTATTTGCTAATGTAGCGTTCCTGTGGACATGGACGTGCGGTGCGCCAATTTTGAAGAGCAATGATGGGCCACTGTTCACTTCCGATGAGGATTTGGGTCGGTTGATGGGTGTTAAGCCGGTCGCGAGGCTATGTGTATCCATAGGGCCTGGACTAATACCGTAAATGGAATTCTTGGGACGACCGATGGCACCATATATTAACGTCTCTAGTGAGCATCGTGTGGTCAATCCACCGAAAAGATCCACTAACAAATCCTCCATATCGTCTTGATGCCGCAAAGAGTGTTTTCTAAGCCGAAAACTTTGTTCTGCTTGATCGTTGATTCCATTTGCATCAAACTCTATGCTCGATATACGTCCAAGAGAAGGGCTTCCGGGGGAAAACATAGATATTAAATATGTGTTCCAAACGACTTGCTCCTGTAGTATTCCCACAACATGAGTGAAGTCCTGTGAGGACAATCTGTTGGATACATCATCGTTATCTGGCACTAATTTGAAAACTCCATCTAGCGAAACATCCGTAGGGCTATAGTCGCAAAGGGTGCGCTGTGTAGTGCTTAGATTGTCTATGTCTTTGTCGTTTAGGTTGGCTAGATCAGTAGACCATTCGGGTGCCCCATCCAATTTGTCGGAGCGGCTTAAAGTTTCGACTCCATGCGCCTTATTTCCGCCTTCCCAGTACTCTCGCTCAGAGGATATCCTTTTCCTCTTAAGCCCTTGTCGGATGCCTTCAGGGGATGTAGAATAGGAGGAGTTGTCCTGAGCACCTTCGTTCGAGATCTCGAACATCTCCTCATCACCGCTGTCGTAGTCGTCTGTGCTCGAGCTTTCCTCATCCGAGCTGCCGGTGTCGGGGATTAAATCGCTGCGCTCCTCGTCGTCCTCCAAAAACATTATATCTCGACTAAGAGGCCGCCGAGAATTTCGAAATTTTTTAACTCTTGGAAACGTAGCACTGAAACGTCGGTCTTCGGGGGGGTTCTTTTGAGGACTAGATTCATCCTCAGCGCAGAAAAATCGCCCACCTAGCATGTATTTCTCGTCCGATCTCTCCATGAAAGAAGGGAAGTCAACCGGGCTATAAAGACTCTTTCTACGGCTTAAAGGAAGGACAAGTTGCCCCTTCGGATACGGGGGGACTCCTTTCGGGGACAGAGGACCGAGCAACAGTAGCTTCATTGCTCTCTGTGGGCTCAGTGGTGGGGTTTCGACCTGAACGACTGCGCGCTGGGTATCACTGGATTGCGTCTCCACCCTAACGGATTTATGGCCTTGGCCATTTGATTGAGAAAAAGATTGGTCGGTTCCGGCCTGGGTTGTTACCATGTCCTTTTGCATCTCTGCCTGCATATCCATTGCAGCTCCAATATCATCTAGATCAAGATCCATATCGTCAAGAAGCTTGTCATCCGCGTAGGAGCCAAGGGTACTAAATCCAAGGTTCAACTCATTCATGTTCTCGGATAGATGAGATGTGGTCGGCCTTGCTTGGGTATCTGTTGGAACTTGTGGCTTTTCCAGAACTATATCTGTAAAATCGTCATTGCCTCCAATCTTGTCGAAGAATCCAAAGTCGTCTTCGGTAATATCGATATCAAAAAGGTCATCTCCTATTCCAACATTCTGGCCCCCAAAGATATCATCGTTGGCCTTTGATGCATCGCCTTTCATCCAATTATCGTCCAAGTCCATCTCCGTGCCATTGACGGTCGCTTCCGCTGTTGAAGGAGCTGTAGGTGGCTCTACAACCGCCATTGCCTCTTCCGCGACTTTGTTCTGTCCTGGAGTAGGTGCCGTTGTAGGCCCACCTGGTGTTGGGTGGCTGTCGTTGCCTGAAAGGCCATCTGGAGGCGTCGGGTACACTGTTCCAGATCTATCCGTTGTTGGAGCTGTAAATGTGGGTTTCCGGTCGACATCCATGGCGGGGATTGTTTTGCTTCGAGCCTCTAACCTGCGCTTTTTCTCCGCATCCCGAGTCACTGAACCTGATAGCCATACCTCAGCAAAGTCCAATGCATCCCCGGTATTGTACCAGGTCAGCTGTGTGGCTAAATCGTTCATCTCGTCAATGCTGTTGCTTGGTTTGAAGTCCACACCCCAAGCCGACGCCTCCGTGTCAAAGGCTGGAGAAAGCTCGGAAACACCGTATCTTCTTATAAATACCAAGGATGTCGGCCAGAAGATCTCAACGAATCCCTCTATCTCGGACCAGACACCTATTTTCGTCCATGTAGTCGAAGAATATTGCGATATCTCGATACCTCTGTCAGCGAGAGACTTTAAGACGAATGCTTTCCATTCGGGAGTTGCTTGTGAAAACTCATCGCTGCCAGCTTTCGGTATGTGCCTGCCGATAGTTCCGCCGGGAGCAATCCAAACGTCCAGCTCGGCTGTATCTGGTATATTAATACTTGACAGTCGTTGAAGAGCACTTTGAGGTATTGTCTTAGGAGTAACGTGTAGACTGCCATCGTCGGACAAGCTAAGGGAAACCGTCGTGAGAAGTGTGGGGCCGTGGGAGGTTGGAGAGAAGGAAAGTATTTCGGACTCTTCGTCGGAGACTATACCGGTGTAGATGTTAGTAGCTATTTCTATCTTTGCAGGTCTGATAGTTAGGGTACCTTTGTCAAGTTGTGGTATGAATGTGCACAGATTCAGTGGCAGCCAAGAAAAGGAGCTCGCTAGGCGATATGACAGAAGAGACATAACAGCTAAAAGCAATTTCTGGGCCGCTAGTTCGTGTTTTGATATCGACCGTGTCGGAACGGGGTGGGGAGTGCCAGTTGTTGAACTGCCATGCCGGCTGCCAGCTACAGGAGACCCAACTGCTGACATCGACATATTCGAACCCCTTTGTTTTGAGAGTTGTTGCAACATGTAAACATCTCGATGAGTCCCGCTAAGGTCAATAGGGTCCAGTTGGGTTCCGGGAGATATAAGAGGGTCGATTTGCGAGAGAGCCTGTAGCGGGAATAAGTCTTCTTGTTTTTCTGATGAGGACGGTCTCAGGGCTTCGAAGAGATCGTGGATATTCAAAACTTCTTTCGCTTTCTCTGTGATAATTTTTGATCAGCATTATGTTCCTTACATTCATCTGGAAATTATAAAAAGCGCGTACCCTCCAGTCCCCAGACCATCGGTTCCCAGCCTTTGTCGCTGGCACCCGATCCATCATAACTGTTGTAACCGGAGTCCGATGTGAAGGCGATGTCGGTATCGTGGCTGTCTATCTGAAATAACCATAGCTCGGCGGACTCGGAGCACGTTGTAACACATTTCCCTCGCCGACGCAGATTCGTCTCTGCCTTGGACAGTATTCTCCATGCTGGAGACGAACCAAAGGTTGACGATATACGGTATACAGAGTATGAGATTTCGGATAAGTTGTCCTTGATTTCGAGTTTCAGGGTTAGGGTTACGTGAATGGGAAAAGGAATCCCCAAGCGACAAAACTTACTATCTTGAAAACATTTGTAAGGCAGGTTTCCGGTAGTTCCATGCTTGGAACATGCACCTAAGCGGAAAGGCGAAGGGTCCAGAGGCGCGTCGAGGGAGAGATTCGAGGCCACCACGCAGCCGTCCGAGACGTCGGGAATGCAGTCGTCTACGGGTGAATGCTGGGATTTTTCCGGGCCAATGCACAATGACTAATCGAGGGACGACAGGAACTCCATACAGGTTGCATTGGTTCGGGATCCTTCGAACATACGTATGGCTCAACGGCAAAGAAGAATCGAGCCGTTGTATCACCGAAGCGCTAGAGCCGGGGCACGGGTGAAGATGGTGATATGAGACTTTGGGTGGGTTGAGGGATGTCTTGAGAAAATAAGGCCACGACGGACAACAGCGAGACGGAGGTATGCGATCGATCAATCCAGAGATGAGAGACAAAAAATAGCAGTAAAGGGCTCGAAGCTCGAAAAATGCAACGCCAAATAAGAATACAGGGGGTCGTATGCGGATATAATGTATGGTGAAGTCAAGTCTCAGACAGTCGCGGGGGATGTAATTCGACTAACGCGAGGGTTGGTTTCGTTGGTGTGAACGAACAGGTAGGTTTTCGGCAAGCAGGCTGGCGCTGGTTGATTATATTACCCTCCACACCCTAGGAGGTAACCGAGAGAGCCGGTCAAGTGAGATTTGCAAGTCGGGAATATCCAAGCACAAGAAGCTCGAGGTGTCGAAGCCGCCGGCGGGTCACGGAGGATCGCAGTTTGTGAGACGGCTGATGGGATGTCGAATTCTGCGTCCGCCGTCCCCTCAATCAGCGATTACGTGCAAATTTCGGCGGATAGGATGGGATTGATTGAGCCTGGGCGTCAGGTACTCGGGAACTTGCTAGTGAGGCCAACTAGTGCATGATTATGATGAAGACCAGGGCATGCATGGCATGATGAGCATGCGGGAAGGCGCCTAGGCTTCTCTCTTGAGGAGCGCCGATATCCTGAATAGCTTAGCGCTTGACAATTCCAATACCGAATCACGCGAGGCTGAAAGGGCAGAACGAAATAACACCACACCAACAACACAGTTTTCGGGGCTTGGTTATGCAAGACCCGTGGGGAACAGTGAGGGTGTGATATAAAATGGGGAGTGCTAATCGAAGGAAGCTGTAGGGGGGTTTCCTATGAGGAGGCCGGAGGGGAACGTCATTGTGCATTGCTTTCATACTTCATGTTCGGTAGGATTATATATAATTGGGTACAATCACAGCGGTGACGGTATACTGGAACTGAGAGTGGCTGGCCCGTTATACTGTTATTTCTGAGAATGAAATTATAATTAGTCTTCTTCAAAGGCTTCTGAGAATAGAATGAGTTATAATTGCTACCTTGGCAGTGAAATAGAAGATTCTGTCTTGGAGTATGTGCAGCAATGTGAGCCAGGACTCTGTATGATTTGGAGGGTATCTATGCGTATACTAGAAGGCTCGGAGAAAATATTTCCGAAGCCTAGTTTCGCTTGACAGTATTTTATAGATGTATATCGAGTATACAGTCCAAACCCATATAAATGAGTCGATATGTAAGTAGGTCCCAGTGATTTCATGCAAGAGTAGTTTATGATTATTACATGTATATTGATATACAATGAAGTTAGCTACCTATTCACTCAGTCACAATACATTTTACTTTATCTCACTTTAATGACTCAAGATATATGCATTTTATTAAGTATTTGTTCGAAGTCTCCGATATACTAGATACTTTCATAGCAATTGGGCTAGGATACCACGCATGGCTTTCAAAGCAGTTTAGATACCGACGACACTTAATCATTAGTTCTATCAAATCTCTATTCTGAACCCTCTAGTTTAGTGCCTTTACCATTACTTTGTGTTACAGCTAATGAAGCCAAGTAGAAGCCCAGATATCAGCTCTTACCGGGCTCTAGGCTTTTAGTCATCCTTTCTTATTCTCAAGATTAAAAACAAGAGTCTACTGTATGAGTATCCATGCGTTTCTCGAAGAAATTATTTAGCCAATGATGATCAATTACGTGGAAACCCCACGTTTCTGCGAAGCATCAAGTGATCATGCGCCACATTTCATAGCCACACAAGAGGCGCATTGTCTCTTGCATAGGCTTAATGATATTGACAAATCGCGGTGCAATGTTATAGGCATTCTCATATAGGGCGAAAGGAAACTTGCTTCAGCCGGAGCCGGACGCCACATGTGCATATGTACATGCTATTCGCGAATTCGGAACTAAGGCCCACCGAACCCGCGTTTCAAGAGAATCGAGCCTTGAACTTCAAAATTTCTATGCCTGAATATTCCTGTCAAAAGTAATCAAACCCCCTATCCCACATAGGTCTGTATTGAAAAGCTGAGTCCGAAATGCTATAATGTACATACATCATGGCACATAAATCCTACAAAATATCCATCATAATGATAGACCCGTGGTGTATGTCACAACTGCAATTCAGCTAACATCCAGCCCATGCCCAATTTCTGTGAATCACCGATCTCAATGGATGTTTCTCGAGATAAGTATCTACCACAAGATTTTGGTCCAGAATTCTTCCGTAAGTTTTTTCGAAAGTAGTCATTTTGATATATATATAGTTATCTAGTTTTGAACCCAGGCGATTGACTTAGGCTGACATTTACCCTGCTGCCTTCCTATTTATGGTCGTCCATATATTTCAACTTCTACAGCTTTTGTTTCAGTCCGGATATTTGATTTCTAACATGCATACTTGAGCCGGAAGAAGCATACTATATGGGAGTTTAGCGGCGTTGGTATTGAAGGTGGTAATCAAAAATCCAAGTCAGTGGAAATCAAATATTCGTCTCCGCCAGCCGATAGTGCACAGAGTTTTCTTCTCAGGCAGATTTGGGGGACATAAAAGCGGCAAATAGTAGAATTTGATGGCAAGGCCATACCAGTGGCACTTAAGCCGAAGTATCTATGGTAACGCGCAGTGAGGTCGAGCCTCTATTGGTCCTGCAAATACGCCCGAATACTGGACTTTATATCGAAGTTTCATAGTTTAATAGCTTGAACCCAGTAATATAGGGATTAGGCGTGGATAAATCCATGAAATGTGAAAACAGAGAAGTTGAAATTGAATGTGATCATTTGATCATAAGAGATATTTATGAACGATTCCGGATGCCGCCTTTGCTCGATTGGTTAAGAAACCGGGAAATCTCTTTGCCTTGCATAGGAACTCGGCTTTTGAGGCAGGTGAAGTGGAAATATAATATTTGCGGCTTCGAATCGAATCATCGAGTTTGCCTTGAAGCTGCTAGCTAGTCATGCACATATGGCTGTTGTAGCACAATATGTAGGTTCTAAGTTTTCGAAATTGAGGGATTAAAAGAGAGCCGTGCTCGAACATAACAGACATCGATATACTGCAATCAATCACTATATTCTGTTAATTCTCGATTATTCGCCTATTTTAACGGTATTTGGACCACCCAAGAGTATAGATTCAGGAGATTGCATGTCCGCCAAGGTGATAGATTAGCCGCACGTGTAGCTCTTCTAGCTATACTATTCCAGGCCTTGCAGCTGATAACGCCCGAGCCTCCCTTCTGCGAAGCGATTCGGACGTTGGGATTTGAAAATATCCAGTCGCACAATTTGAAGCTAAAATGATTCCAAGCGTCTCCTAGCTTCTTCCTGCGTCGAAACTTCGAATATGCAGAGCATTGCATGGAACAAATTTTATCCCCTGCAGACTAAAAGTTTCGAGCACAGAAACAAAGGTAAATTGATCCCGAAGATCCGACCAGGCTATTTTCCCGGGGACTCTTTGAACTGCGAAACGAAAAAGAGCACCCTGCGCTGTACATGAAGCGCTACCGGAACGGGACAATGGCAAAAGTAGGCTCGAGAACCCTGACTTCAACACATGGTGAAGGTCCATGTTGTGCAAGGATTGTGGTATAATATCACTCAACAACGCATAAGTTGCTATATTACTCCAACTTCGCTGAACCCAATTATAGCCGGCGGCATTTGATATCTGATCGTTAAAAGCTTGGATAGCCAGTTCTCCATATTGGTGCGTATAATACTAATCTAAAAATGAAGAAAATAGCTTGAAACAAATCGTAAAAAAAGTTTCATCCAATAGCACGATCCCTTGCATCCGATTTCGTTCGATTTCCCTATCAGCACCGACGCATTCAAGTAACGGCGATCTGGGGTCACAGCCCTCCCGTATGCAATGCTTCTGTTTACCCCGCAGCCATCCTCGTCCTATTCAAGATATTTATTTCAAAATTGAGCCTTATCATTCGCTTGTGATCAGACTGGGAATGTTTCTTCCTATACCCGAGATGAACTCCGTAGCACAGTTCTCGCCAAGGTCTGAATTATAGGCCGGGTTAAGCGAGTCGGTTTTTGAAGCTTCAGCTCATCCTCCCATCTACAGGATCGCGGACGGTTGAATATCCCTAAATGCCGCTTCATGAGAGCCCTATCGCTGCGCTCATGCAGGCCATCCACGTAGGCTCAGCTGCGTGATTGGTGCGTTCTCGATACTATCAATCGCCGACGATATGCCGTCATAACCAGAACAGTTTTTCCCATGCAAAATCGCAATCCTCAGGTATTACGAACAACAGCCCTTGAGGTTCAGCTAGGAGCCTTGCAACTCCAAAGACCCTTCCTTCAATGCGCCTAGAACGAACCTATCCCGTCGCACCGACTTGTCATACAGGGCTCGAAGCCGACTAGTCAAAGCTGTCTCTGTGCATGTCGCGTGCGAACTTGACGTTTATGGTCAAGCCGCGACCATAGACCATAGCTTTCCGCTAGTCTACTCCTAGGATGACCCAAGATAAAAGGGCACGATCCGCACGTCGATCCAACCTGATTTGAATATTTCAACGTCAGGACCACGCAAAATATCCTCTTCTATCCTCTCGTATCTTCAGCCAGGAGAATCAAGTTGTAGCCTGCGATTTGCAAGGTTAAACTCCTGACAAGATGGTCTCCTATAACTGGGCAGCCACTGCCCTTATTGCCTTTTTGTCAGTGTCATCTACAAGTGTTCATGCAGCCCCGCAAAAGTATAAGCCTGATCCAGGTATGATATAAATTATTTTCTAGTTTTGTTTGCGAAGTTACATCATTGAATAAATCTATCTAGACCTTTGCGGTCTTCCATCCCTCACTACAAAGCCCTAACCTTCAAATTTGGAACGCATCTGATATAAATCTCAACTTTAACAGATCTGATCAAGGAGAAGAGACAGATACTCCAAACTATCAACACAGACAGAACGCCGTTCACTCGTGTGCCAGTCACATTCCTCACTGTTGGAACAATAGGAACTTTGACTAGAATTCCAACATTAAATACTAACACTCTCCTTACTATTGGGACTATCGGGACGCTTGTTACAAGGCCAACAACGACCTCAACTCTTCCAGTGTATACGCCCCCAACCACACCAGGATATGGATATACTCCACCAGGGACAAGCACTACGACAAGCTCAAGGACCACCACCAGCAGCAGCACTAAAACTTCGGCTACTCCAACCTATACGCCAATCACCGGTGCAAATACCACTTGCTACAACCGGTTGAAGATTGATGTTCTCCAGAGGACAGACCCTGACCAGTTCAACATGCTTCTGTTGGCCTGGCAGAAGATCCAGAGTAGCCCTGATGCCGATCCGTTCAGCCACTATCAGCTCTCTGGTATTCACGGCGCACCGTAAGTCTCACAGTTCTGTAACGATCAAGTAAATATATCTCAGTATTGATGTCTTACTAACAACTTATAAAGATATATCCCATGGCAGATGGGCCCCGGTTCATATGACTACAGTCGTGGCTACTGTACCCACGGTAGCGCTTTGTTCACAACCTGGCATAGGCCATACCTCCTGGCATTGGAACAAGCCTTGTTCCATGCTGCTATGTCTATTGCCAGCCAGTTCGCTCCGGGCGTCCGTCCCACGTACTTGGCTGCCGCCGGACGTCTCCGACTCCCATACTGGGATTGGTCAGACCCAACAACTCAGAGCAATCTTCCCCCAATTACCATGCAAAATAATGTCGTAGTCACAAGACCAGACGGCTCGGGAAATCCAGTAAGCGCAACGATCACTAACCCTCTGTTCGCCTACAATTTCCTTTCGACATCGTCGATTTCATCGTTCCCGCCTCCATGGAATGCAAGCCCACGATTGAGCACCCGCCGATACCCAGATGGTTCCTGGAATGATAGATCGTATTTGGCTTCGAACGCCATGGCATCGGGCTTCACTACCCGTGTCACCAATACTTACAATGCCTTCCTCGCCACAACTTACAACCTCTTCTCCAACCGCGTCGAAAGTATTCATGATTCCGTTCATGGTGCTGTTGGGGGCGGTGGTCAAATGGGTTATGTTGCCTTTTCTGCATTCGATCCAATCTTCTGGCTCCATCACTGCAATGTTGATCGCTTGATGGCAATGTTCCAGGCTACTTCGCCAGGACTCTTCGTTACCCCGGCTACTGCAGTTGGAACCTTCGCCCGCCCATACGTGCCAGGCGCCATCGACGATTCCAGCACTGATCTCTTCCCATTCCGTCGCGCTGATGGTAGTTGGTACAAGTCTATCCATCTCAACCCTGTCAGCACCATTTGGGGAATGAAGTATGGATACCCAGAGGTTCCATGTAGTTACCAGGGCCGCACAGCAGCCGAGCTCGACACCTTCACCACTACTCAAGTCAACAGTCTCTACGGCAACGGACGTACCCTTCCTGGAACTTCTCGCGAATGGAATGTCCGCCTCCTCATCGATCAATCGGAAATTCCAGGCGGTTACGATATCTATGTTTATGGTGGTACCCGTCCACAGGACCCATATGCCGATCCTTATGGCAAGGGCTATATTGGCAGCTTGAGCTCCATGAGCATGGGCACAGTCGACCAATACAAGCAGTCTCGTATTCGATTCGTTGATATCACCCTCAACTCATACCTTAAGGATTACGGATATAATGGAGCAGACCCATACAAGATCACCGAATACATCAGGAAGGATCTTAGCTATACTATCATTGCCGTAAGTTGACAATAACCGAGGTATATCTATATATAATCTTCTAACACTATATCTCTATTTTACAGAACGGAAAGCCATGCTACTTCCAAGATCTTTATACTGCCAAGTATGCCGTGTACTCTCGCGATGTCTACTATACTGGCAAGGAGGATGCCCTCCCATACTACATCTCGGATCCATACTACCACACCAACGTTACCGAGGGCTATCCCGGCGGTATCAAATCCATTGATGAGATCCTCTACCCAATCAAGGTTGACGGTACTCGCGAGGTTCCATGGGCTGAAGTTAACTCTACTAGGATTGCGACTTGAAGATCCTAAGTGAATAAAAGCTTGTACATATGAATCTTTTACCTATTGAATTTAGGTTCAGAAGTATACAATTAAGATGAACATATGCGTTGTTATTAGGGGCATGGGAGAATGGTTTTTTTTGTATTTAAAATCTCACTGAAAAGTTTTCTTCAAATTTCATCTAAAAATTGACACCAAAACTTGAAGAGAAGAAAAAAGCAGCTAGCCATTAAATTCGAACTCCAGCGTCGTTTGATGTCTCTCAATATGGATTGCGTTGTTCGAAGCATCCTTTTCCCATCCGAATTCGATTTCGGCGTAAGATTCCGCTATCCGGTCGAGCTCTGCGCCTCGATGGTCTCCCTCGCCAATCAAATGCTTTGACCTTGTACGTCGTAAAAGCAAAAGAAAAATAATCCCAGATCAATTGTTCGGCCAAGATTAAGCTTAACAAGCTTTGAATTCAGGGTTATTAGCGATGTTGCATTATTCCGTCCGAACACTCCAGAGTGCTCTTAAACTTTAGGTTAAATGACAATCTATAGGTTGTATGGATATTAGTATTGTCGAGTGAGTTAAGTAATGCTAAAACCCTCGTTAATTGAAGGCAATACTTGACGTTTGTTTTGAAGGAAAAGAACGGTATAACGAAGTGCCTTATCTAGTCCTCTTTGCCGTAGAACAGCTCCTGTTCGTTTCTAGTGCCGAATTCCGATCTTGGCATTTCGTGAGCTTGCGTAACCTCTCTCCACCGCTTGACTTCGAATAGGCCAAATACAAATTCGCCCATCGTGGAAAAGGAAACTATAGCCAAAAAAATGACCCAGTGGCTTTCTTAATCAGCATTCTCAGTATTGCATCACCATCTTGAGGCCTCGAAGAGTTCGCTAAGTTGTAGCTTACCAAAATATCAAGTATTCCAAGGACAATATTGTACAATTCTCGTCGAAAATTTGTTCATCATACTAAGTGTTATGATCTTAACATAGCTAGATTGAATCCTCAACATCAACTTCGAGACTAGCATGCGATGGATTACGCAGACTGGGTGGATTCGAACATGCCCGATTGACACTACCGAGGATCGCCTTTCCTCTTTCCTCATTTGCGACGTGATTAATCGATCCCATCGATTAGAATAGGGTCTGGTATATGCCGTGCCGAAAGGAAATCAACTGGCGGTCTAGCTGATGAGTTGAAAGTTTGAGTTCGAGTTTCCTAAACTACCATGCGCACTGATTTAGTACCCGGAGGCACATCGCATCGACATTCACATCAACGTTCTGCTGCCGTTATCTGATCCGACCTGTTCGATGATTTTCGAATGAGGATCGATGGCTCGCTCGCATTCGAGGAAAATTAGACTGAATTGCGATATTTTGTCCGGTGACCGTAGGCGAAGGGAATGCAACAGTGAGATATGCCATCTAACTTACTCGAGTCAGTTGAAGACAGATCAGGAACAGAACAAAGCGGAATGTTTGATGCTATTGATGTCGTGAACTTGTCTATAAATATGCAACGATTCTGCTGCTAGACTTCTACTTTCTCACCACTATCAAGCAAAGCGAACCAGTTTCTCTCGTCTCTCCTTCTAGATCTTCCAGTCACTCTCTAAAGAACCTATTCGTTCTATACACTCTTTCCCCCTACCAGACTATATATACTATCTGCAAAAAATAACAAGCTTAACAAGCCACTCTTTCCAATTCCACGCCGCAGAAAATTCAAAATGCAGCTCTCTCGCATCCTCATCATCCTCACCGCTGCTTTGTCGGTTGCCGCCTTGCCTACTCAAGAGAATGCTGAAAACCCAGCTCGTGCTGACCATAAACGCCCGGACGGTGTCCGTAACTGGCAGAAGGGCGACCAAAAGGGCGATTGGAAGGGAAAGAAGGGCGAGCGTCAATCTGTAACCTGGACCAAGGGACCACGCCCAACTGGCCGCCCACCACGTGGCAAGGACGGCAAGGACGGCAAGGAAGGCAAGGGGCGTCCACCACGGGGCGAAAGGAAGGGGGAGAAGAAGGGGGAGAAGAAGCCAGCTCCGCCCGTCGAGGAAGAGCAGGCTGAGGAGAAACCAGCTGAAGAAGCTACTGAAGAGGCCCCTGCTGCCGAGGAAGCCCCGGCTGCTGACGAAGCCGCTGAAGAAGAGTAAACTAGGTAATTTCAGATACCCATTATACTTCCTAGTGCGGAGATTATTTGATACAGAGCTAAAGCTTGCGATAGACTATTTACGGATAGTCCAACAGTCCATATGTTCACACACGATTTATAACTAGTCACGACGACCAATAACGATGAAACGAGAAGAACGGGTTTGCATAAGAGAAGGTTTGGTGGAATGGACTTCTGGTGATTCTCTTTTATGCGTCTATATCAGAAAATAAAATTCAAGCAATTCAATTGTAAAAAAAAAAAACCCCCCGGGTTTCTCCGAAGCTCTTAACCTCCAAGCGTAATATCCAGCCTTACAGGAAGTGTCTAGTGCTGTGATAATAATGATCATATTTGTGTTGTTTTTGTGTTCGGGCCAATCCATTACTGTCTGATCAGTCTCGTCACCAGGCACAACACCCAGGGACCGTCTGTCGCACAAAATTTCAAGGATCCCATTAAGAGGGCATGCGTTCAGGTTTATACATCTGTGAGGTTACAACTGGAATCTGCTCACCTCTTGCTTGGTAAGTATATCCCTACTAATCCGGTAGGAATAAATCCCTGGGGCGACCGCTGTTTCTGCGCTACTGCCATAAAAGCGAACGGTTCGATAAATATGTGGTACTAAGTATCGAGTAGCACACACTCTTAAGAAGGGTCACCAAGATTATATATTTTGTAACTACTCAAGCCTGATGATAGAACGGCCGCCGTAAATCCCTTAACGCCAAAAATGCAATAAATACTAGGTGGTTCAGATTTCGTGATATATGGGCAGGCATGTATCACAGCGTCTATTAATCGTCATCCATCTCTTCATCCTTCTCTCCGCTTTCGTCATGCGAGTCTACGACCCTTTCTTCTTCGCCTTCAGAACGCTCATCACTTCCATCTCCACCATAAGGTATCTCCTCTTCTTTAATCGCTAGTGTTTTTGATTTCAGTCGTCGCCTTTTTGATGTTGATACCACGACATCCTCTTCTTCCGATACAGTTTCCTCTTCATCTTGGGGTCCATCGTCTTTAGCACCCGCTAGAACTGCTCTGCGCTCTGCCAGCTCTCCCTTCCTACCTTCGGCCTCCACCAATCGTTTTGTTAGAATGTCCGGTCTCAGATCCTTCACGTCGATTTCCTTCCCACATCCAGCCGTCATACAAATCGTCGGCTTCTTTTGCTTTCTGTATTCTTTGAGTAAATCTAGCAAAGCTTGCTTCTCGAACGAGTGGCCACACCGTGCCTTTACCGGGTCTTGGAATAGCTTCATGGTTATGGGGCATGTTAATGTCCTTTTGACCGATACTTCCTCGATCCCATCATCAGAATCATCTTCTCTATCAACCATTTCAACATCAATATCCCGGTTTCTCGATGGCCCGGCTTCATCACCCTCTGATTCTGATATCGGTTCTTCATCTGAAATTCGAGCGTCGCCGTCACACACGAACATTGGGGTTTTAAACCAATCCTTTCTTTGGGGCTGTGGGGCTGTGGGCTTGGCGAGTCCGTGAACTAGAGACCGAAGTTCGACATATTCTGCAGAATTTCCATATCTGAGTAGTCGTTAGAACAATTGTTACAGTCTTGTAGTTTTGTGTCACTGGAGAACCATACCTGTCCTTCAGATCTCTTCTCCGATACGCTCTATCCTCTCTCTTCATCTGTTTGAGAAACTCTTCAACGGGCTGCACACCGTCGCCGTTGCCTTTATTTTTCTCGGCCTCGCTGATATCTTGCAGGATAGCTTTCATCATCTTCAATTGCTCATCCATATCAACCAAGCCTCTGATATTCCTCTCAACCCGTACACCGAGCTCAGCGATCATCTGCTCCGTCTCATCGTCTCGTTCTTTCTCAGCCTCGAAGACCTTTAAACGCCGATTCTCAGCGAACTTGCTTGACGAATCCCGGAGCAGTTCCGTGGCATCTTTGACCCATCGGTGAAGGTTCGCGGGGGGTAATTTGGCGTGCAAGGCGCGGAGTTCACTGGATTTGGTTTCGTGTATTGGAAGGACGCAGGGCGCATGCTCTGGTGGTTCGGTACGTTTGACACGACGCGGGGCACCGTGTGGGCGACGAGGGGGCATAATTTTTTTTTTTCGAGCTGTCTTTTTTTTATGTGTGGGTCTGGTAGCGATTGATACTCGTAGATTCAGTTTTTGGAGGCTTGGTATAATTTTGCGACTGTTTATAGCTTGATATAAGCTTGCTTGGTGAGATATAAGCGGAATTGTAGAGCTGGTGAGGAAAAAGTTGGAGAAGTTAGTTTGGGAAGACGCGACTGATGATGCCTTTGTTAAGGCCGCAGTGCGGCACAGCGGCCTACAACACACAAAGAGATGAACTCCAAAACGAAGGACCCGATGAAAGATATTTCCGATACTATGGGTTCCCTTGATCAAGGTACTTAATATGACTAGATCGCCGGAATTATTGAAATTCATATTAAGTATATTCACAAGACAGAAAAAGCCGAGCGACGGCAGCCTGGTATTCCCAAAACCCAAGATATCAATAGTTCGCCTGGTAATAAACAAACAATGCGAGTAAGAGCCGCAGGAAGAGAATAATACAAGTTCAAAGGCTATATATATCTCCCGCCTATCACCAGTTTACGAAATGTAGAAAAACATTGCTCTGCAGTACTCGGCCTTATCCTGGCCTATTTGGAACAATACCCCACTAAGCATCCTTATATTGTTGTATATTCAAACCGCCATAATCACTCAAGGCGATTTGAATGTTACGATTCAAGCTGTCTTGTCCCAAGCCGCCATGCATCCGAGGACACTGCTAACGGTACCGGCCAGGCCGACGAAACCGTCATCAAGACCTCTGAACCCGGGAGCGCTCAAAGCATAACCTGGGATAGTGATATCGCAGATATCGCTAAGCAACTGCTTCTTGACGGATTTCTGGTCCTTTACCAGCTTCTTCTCTTCGAGCGAATGCTCAGCCTCTTGTTTGTTGAGAGATGCATGTCGCTCAGCAATTCTTCTGAGGGTGTATACTGAGGACGCGATGGAGAAAACGAGTCCGGAGAACCAGAACTTATTCGCGGTGTCGGACAGCCGCTTAGCATTGTTGAATTTCATAATACCCGAGGAATCGAGCTACAGGTTGTGGTACCATTTCGTTAGCGATCCGTTCGGCCGGGAGGGACCTTCTGTATATTCAGGGAGAACAAGGGGGGGAACATACATAATGGATGCTATCTAGTGTGAGGTACCCAGCATATCCCAAATGTCGTCCGACAGCGGCATACTTGAGAACCGGATCCACAGCCTTCTCGTCATAGGCAAGGCTCGCGGATTTGAAGCTCTCGACGTTCTTGCCAATTCGCATGAGCTTTCGGGTCATCCCGAATTGCTTCTTGATGGCATCGAAAGGAGCGATTACGGCTGCGCTATAGCCTTTCCTGTAGAGGTAGAAGGAGAGGAAACGGGAGATATATTGGATTAATCGGAGGATTTTGTCACGACCGACTGTTATTGGACAGCAGTATTAGCAATTGTCCCCATGGCCCGTGTGGTCAGCCTGGAGGCGCCCTTACCGGTCGTAGACAGGAATTTGAGGAGATGGGAGATGGTGGGGTGGTATGTGAGAGCGTCGGCGACCATTGTGACGGCAGGGTCTATCGTGTTGCGATGATGTCGGAGGGACGCGGGGACGTGCTGGGGAAAGTCCGGGGAAGATAGGCAGGCAATAGGGGAAGCCGAAACAAAATCGAAGGATAGGCCGTTACGGTATCGCAATGATCGTGTCGACGATGGTGAAGAGAACGAGAATCGAGGAGTTCAGGGTGTCAAGATATCAAAGCCACTGGTGTTTCTGTGGTTTTAAAAAAGAAAGACAGTGGCGGTCGGAGAGGGTGCGAGTGAACGTGAAGAACGAACCGGAGTCGCACGGTGTTTGCGAAATCACCAAAGCAGCAGGTCGGCCAATTCCAGGCCCAAAGACTGATCACAAGTCAGCCGAGGCATAATTAAACCTCCCCCTCCGGATTTTGGACCGAGCACTCACCGGCCAATCCACTTATCCAAAAACACCATCAAGCTAATTGACAGACCCTACTCCAGAACCGAACCTAGGCCGAGTGGACCCTGGCCGAACCTGGAAATCGCTGGTCATGGTCAGCAGCCAGGGACTAGCTCGCGCTGTGGTCTAGTTAGCCAATCGAATTGTAATGCGGCCGGTTACAGCTTCCCGCTTTCGACGACGCTTAAACTAGAACGAAGCAAACGGTCCCTTATTAGATTGCCGATACACATCCAAACCCGTTCCCGAGCTGAATACGACACACCCGCTACCAAAAAATATTGCCTGTTTTATAGAAAACCGACTTTAGATGACTGGAGCTTCCAGGTTTCTGGCCATTGAACATTCGATCGGCTGACTAATATATACCTTTGTGAACGGATGTGATTGATTGTAGACTATAGTATGTAAATTTAGTAAATCCGTAAACACTATCGAGGAATCATATTGAGTCGAATTAACAATAAAAACCCTAAGGTTCACTTCTAATCATCCCACAATAGCTATACAAATTTCTCATAGCTATAACTGAAGATTTTTCTTTAAGTGATCAAGGGCACGATAAGATCAAAACCTATCTGAATTCAATAAACTTCTTTTGCTATGGTACACATTTACAAAGCAATCCCGACGTGGCATCATAAAGTTCGATGTCAGATTATTGATATTTCCTCCCAAAGTAAACACGTATCATGAGATTAGTACGACCCTGGTCTCGCGGTATAATTTGGAGCAGGACTGTTCTTGACTATCCCAACGCCTCCTTCGACTTGGTTTCTTACAACTAGGTCAATCGATTCAAGAGCGGCACCCTCATCCTCAAGTGACCATAAGGAGAGGGCGAGAGTGTTCTCTCCCTTATAGTTCAAGATACCTTGTGCTAAATATTGGTGAGGAAGTTTAGAGACCTTTCTTTCAACGTTTCTGAGCTGAAAGGGCATTACTTACGGATTGGGAATGATTTTTGAGGACCGATATCATCGATATACTTGCCGAATTGCCATCCCTGGAGGAAAGTCTGTTAGCTCAAAACTCAACGTGCATCCCGGTTTGAGGTGCTCACATTAACATAGATTTCAACTCTGTAAGACTCTTTCACTGAGTTACCGAAATCAATAGCGATTGGATAATCAACACCATCCGGAATGTTCAAAGTAAACGTCGTTCTATAAAACTCAACGCCAGGGCCGGTAAGACCCTTCAAAGGTGACTTGGAAGCCCATTTGGAGTCATCAAATCCAGGTAGATGATAACCCTTTCTGACCGCAAAAAGGCCACCTTCGTTGTACCCACCACGAGCCCAGTCTACGAACTTCTCGCCGCCGAGATTTCCGGTGAGTTTCCAGTGCTTGAGTGTTGGAGTCGCGCCGCCGAAGGAGTAATCGCTTAGACCGCGGAAGGATTTGAAGTTTTCTTCACCACCGAACCAGTTTTGTTCGAGACCCATGTGATCTTGGAGGATAGTTATGACGTGGTTGCTACCCTTGGCCCAGGAAGTCAAGCTGTAGCTACCGTTGTGTGCGCTTGGAGCTGGGGCACCGGTGAAGGAGCCAAGATACTTTTCGTTATCCCAGACGCTGTAGGCGAATGCATTTCCACTAGAAGATAAATCATGTCAGAAAACGGCGTTAAATCAATACGCGACTCGATGTTCAGTGGCAACAAACCCTTGAATCGTAAGATTAAACTCATTCTCGCCACCAGTAGCAGTGAAATGTCCTCTCCACAGAATGTTTCCAGAGTGGAAGCCATAGTCACTTGCATACAAGATGACAGGTGTCAATGGCTTGATTTTATTCGGAGTGTAGGTGTGATCTGCGGTAACCCAGTTTGAATCATCGTAGCTGCTCGAAACCTCAGGCAAACTGTCGATATATTTCTAGGATTAAATATCAGTTAGAAGGGCTGATTGCCGTATTGTATCCGAATTCGAGTTTACATACCCATTTTAGACGAGCAAGATCCGGGATATCGACTCTGGGAGTAGTCGTTCTGTATCGTCCTTCTTGCGTTCCATATCTAGTCAGATCGGTATCGATACGCTTGCCGTTCCAAGTATAAGCTTGGGCGCTCTTTGGGGCAATGACCTCAAAGACGGTGGTTCCATTCGTGTCGCCGGTCAAAGCAAGTGTATTCCCGGAGAATTTGGCAGTTCGCAGCAAGTACCCGCCTTTAATGATGACTGGAAGATCATCTTTGAGGTTAACGTCCGGGACCCAGAAGTTGTAGGCATTCACCCTATCTGTCGTATTTTGAACCGGTTAGTTCATCATAAATGTTCAACTATACCACAATAGATTGATAAGAAATCATACCGACAACGTAAAGGAGAATTTCGTCACCAAGGGCGACAACGGTCTCGTGTCCGACGACAAATTGGAGTGTCAGCGCGGTGCTAGTCTGCTTAAAAGTCACTGTGTTTGATTTCCCCCTCCGAACGTCCACCTTGTGAGCAGTGTTCGTGAGAATTGAGATTTCACCAGACTCTCCAGTGTTAGCGTAGAGCAAAATGACAGTCTTGCCATCGATGACTTTCCATGTGAAGATCTCCAAGGTAGAATAGAGAATCTCAACGGGACCTGCTGGGTAATCTGTCACAAGGATCTTAGAGTCATGGGCCGGTAGCGTGAAGGCCGCATTCCCAAGTTGAGGAACGGTAAGTTGGCCAGCACTTGTTTCGACATCAACCTTGAATGCAGAATCTTTGCTCTCGGACGGTTTGCTTTGTCGGATGATATAGAATCGTTGCTTCTTGCCAACTTCATCCCATAGTTCTGTTATCGTAATATCTGAACCGCTGGTGGGGAATTTTTGGACGTCTACCGGAGCTGATGTTAAGTACGCCGGGCTGACCATCAGGAAGTTTGCTTGGAGTTTAGTTTCGTAGTATTTCTCCCGGAGCGTTCGGTCTTCAGCGATGGCAGCACCGTAATCATATCTGCAACAAATGATTAATTCACTATTCGAATGAAAAGGTATGGATATAAAGCCATCCGAGATATTTCCACTTACGAAGAATAGCCGCCAGGGTTAGTAAGATGACCCCAGTTTGTTCCTCCAAAGATCATGTAAATATTCAAGAGATGTGTGGCCGAAGCATAGGCGTTCTTATTGTAAACTATATAAATCCGTCTCAAACAGTTAGTCACCAGTACTGCTCATATAGTTTATACAAAGATAATTTGAGTAGCCATTACCTCGAACCATCTCGGGCCCGATCAATTTATAGCATTGTTCGAAGCCAGTTCCTCCCCAAGAATCAAAAGCTCCGCCCTGGTACTCTATTATTGAGTTTGGAGTATTCGGCGCGACGCCTTTATGGGCGGCATAGAAATAATCTGGCGGGTCTGGCCAGCTCGAAATTGGGTTGGCGCAGTCGAAACCTGATATCTCCGTTAGAACTTTTGTGAGATCTATTGATCAGGAGCGAGTAATCAAATCACCAGCAGGGTAATTGTCGTATCCGTAGACATCAACAGATGTGAAATGACCACCTATAAGAGAAATAGTCTTAGTTTCAGCGCCCCTAGATGCGGTTAGTTTGATGAACTCACCAATCCAAGCATCATTGCTGACAGTTGGAACCACAATTCCCGCCTCGTCAAAAGCTTTGAGTAGCAGCCGTTCATATTCGAGATCTTCTTGGGGGTTGAGAGTTCCGTCCGGGTTCATAAAGCCAGAATACTCGTTTTCGGGCTGAAGGAAACTTTTAGTACGATCAGGAAATATGGGTAGCCAGAAACATTAAAAGAAGCGGTACCTGAGCGATAATGATTGGTCCACCATTTGTGATTTGATTCTTTGCAATTATCTTGCCCACTGAATTGATGTAAGGTTGCCAGGCGGCGGTGTAGTTCGCATTCGAGTTTCGCCATTGGCCTTCGACTCTTCCACCCCATCCTGGAAGTCCACCACTGGTAATTGCGGTCAGCATCCGTAAAATTTGATATGTATTTTGGATATATAATGTACCCTGCGGACTCGCCATTGATCTATATAACAGCATTAGCATATAATTGGGGTTTTCAGAAATTATATGGTCCGAAGAGCTCAACATACGTAGGGCCCAGGTCGAGCAATAACCCACAAACCGGCAGCTTTAGCAGCATCGAAGAACGGCTGCAGATTAAAAACACCATCCCAGTTGAACTTCCCTCGTTCGTACTCTACCACACCCCAGTGAACGTAAATCGATACCGCATTGAAACCCAGCGCCTTGACCTTTTGAAGGATATCAAGATGCAGGTCCTGAACCGGATTACGGAAAGGATGAACTTCGCCGCTATATATCATAACACGTTCTCCATTGACAAAGAAAGAGTATTTATCCCATGTGACCTATCTCAAGGGAGAAAAAACATGGTCAGAAAACCTTAAAACCAACAATTGAGTCTGATTTGTTTCTACTCACGATACCTTGATCGCCCGATTGCCTAACTTTGAGACCTGCTGGAGACTCCTGAGGTATCACAGCAGCCTGTGCTACCGCAGCAAATAATGCGATCTTGCTAAATGAAACCATCCTTGCCAATAACTACTCTTCCAGGATTGAGCTTGAGGTACCGCTTCCCTGGTTGTAAAGAAAACCCTCCAAAATAATTTTAAGAGGGACCCCATAGCCTTTATATATCTTTACGATTAATCCATAGCTAATTTACCTTAACCTGAAATGAGATCATCCTTCGCGCCACGCTGCGTGATCTACACAGGCGGTAGGCATCGGATCAATATGATGCAGCTCCAGGGTCGTTCTGCATATAGGTACCTCAAATCTGCCATAGTTTCTCCGTCATCATCGTGGTGGTCAATTTTCCTCTAAAACCTTGAGGATCATAAGCTTCGGCTAATTTCAGATATTAAGATATTAGGTCAAAGAGGTTAAATGCGGAGAACTGTGTTAAAAAAGAAGGTACATAAAAGGTAAACTTGATTTATACGACAGCTATGGATCGGAGGAGCTAGGTGGGAGGTTGATTCGGTTCCCTGGTACAAGCCATGCAATACCTTGGATTGGTGCGCCATATTTCGGATACTGGCGAAAGCGAACATCGAGCTAAGTCGTAAATTTGGCGACTGGTGCCTGCAGGAACGAATTTCTCCATGATTTTCCTTGTACACATAATATTAGCCTGTTTTCGGTCGGACTACAAGCTTCCGTGGATACTTTTCATAATCAACGTATACAGGGAATCGATCGATGGGGTTTGACCTTGCGATGGTCAATTGATCAATTAATTGCAACCAAAGACCCGCGTCTAGCTCAGCTTCCCATATTGTATAAGATGCTATGGATTTCTACAATCTCCCTAGGGTTTTAGGAGTCTCCGGAGTTCTCGGCTTGTAAAACCACGATGTAGGACAATCATGGAAAGTTAAGAGAAATTCTAGAAATCTTATATCGATAGCTATATAGCGCGCGTGGGCGGGGCCTAGCCCGCGAAACAAAAACTGAGGCCTTCGGAACACACTTCTATAGGCGTTAGCACCGAGCTTGGCTTTCCCGGATACCTCTCATTTCATAAAACGTCATAGGCAATATGACCGAAAATTAGGCTTAACAAAGAGCTAAAGTACAACCAACAATGCAAATTCTCCGAATGATGCCTACATAGCTTGACTCCGGGTTGATGCCTCCGCCCATGAAGCGGACTGAAAGAGTCCGTCCATGCCAATATTCTAATGTCACTGTGGGACCGGTAATGGCTGACGGGAAGCTTTCAGGCAACGTTAACCTGGTTCGTCTGGCTAAATTCGATTCAACCATTGATGAACCTAACGAGATGCCGCATTTTTAGGCCGTTGAATATATACATATATATATATCAGCGATGCGAGCTGCTAAGAACGGTTGATGTAGTATATTCTTTTAGTTTCCATACCTAGAAACCTTAACTTTTACGTATTTTTTCTGGCCTTTTTAACATTTTAGTAGTCAAGCCTTCACAGCGTTTCTCGTCAGTGGGTGTATGTGCATTGGTGCTGGTTCTGTCCCAATCCACCAACACATCACTGCTCTGGAATAAATCAAAGTTTTCCAAAGCACGAAAATTTCAACTTCACACAGAGGACACAAATTATTCCATTGACTTTTGAAAATATCAACAAGATTAGCTAGGCTCTATTCAGATTTATTATGGGATCATGAGTTGCTCGATTTACGTAAGTTCATTAGCATGCGCTTGCTTAGAACCGGCCTGTAGGGAAACTCGTAAACAATTTCTACAAGTCATTTGAACTTCGAATGTTCCGACTTTCGGGAAATATATAAATGTGACGAAACACGATGCTCAAGTATAAATTATAAGCCTCGGTAGTATAGTATGCAAGTAAACGACATTCAAAATTAATTGGTCCAATATTGCGGCGGCTGAAAGCATCGAAACGGCTTACTATAGGGTTTCTAAATATTCGAATATACTATGTAGATATTCTGGATCCAGATCTAGTCTTCCATTGGTGCTATGTTTTGTCCTCAGTTACCATCACGAAACCTCATGAAAAGATAAAAATAAAAATAAAAATAATTCCATCTACAACAATGAAGATTCGCCTTTGGTCACCCACAAGACTACTAATTCATCGATACGAGGCTTGTGTAAGGCAGAGCGGACGGGATACCCAATCTGTCCTCGTTCTGTGGTCGTAGATATCGAAATTTGGATTCTGCAAGTATATAATTGAATTTGGAAAGCTCGTGAAAGGGTTTAGGGTTTTGTGGTGGGTCCTTACCGAGGTCGGGGTTTCGATTGCGAACGTCTCCCGTCGTGCCTGAGACCAAAAAAAAAGTTCTAACGAATCGAACCTTCCGCGGAATTTTCCGCAGTGCGCTTTTGCAACAAAGTGGTCAATGCTGCTTGTGTGACTTTACGAAGCTTGCGCAAACGTCTACGTCCTTTCTATAAATTCTCAATCCTTTCGTTGGGGGGGGACGCGGACGTCATTTGGCAGGACAGGAAACCATCCAAGATATCCCGCCAAAAGGGCACCTGGGATGGGGCTGCAGAGTCACAGCCTACCAGCCCATTGGACTCTTGGACAGCCACCACAAGATATCATACCAAAAGGGGTTAGTCAGCCTCAACATCAAGGCGCTGTCCACACAGCCTTACCGGTTCAATACAGCGAGCAACCAAGTCTCAATAGACGAGCGAACAAAGGTGAAGAAGCCTGGAAAACTGTTCCCCTTTAAGGCATTTTCCAACATCACAAGATGTCGCGAACGTGCTTTTGAGCCCGCGACCTCGGTATCTCGAAATAGACACTCTCAAAGTCTCCAAGCAGTTCGGGATCCAAAACACTCGGTGCCGAACTTAGACTCATTTCCACAATCCTTCGAGTGCGACGCGCAATTCGCCTAACGATATCGTGTGCCACCTTCTTAATTTAAATCTCCAGTTGCGATGCGACAGCTGTGAGCTCTTATATATAGACTTGCTCATGTCGTTCTTGTTGTTCAGATTTCGATAACACTAGATAAGGCAGTCCAAAAATTATATCAACATCGTCGCTTTTCTAAAATTACATAATATATACTCTATTCCCTTTAACTATCCGAAGCTATGGTCCGCGAAGACCCCGTTCCCGAGTACACCCAAGACGGCTCGCTCGAAGACGACTTGCGCAGAATAGCCGAAGCATCAAATACAACAGCAACAACACAAGATGATATTACCCCGCCCCCGCCTTCGACCAGGGTTCCCGAGCCAGAGATCAACAGCGGTGACCCCGACACTGATGAACTGATAAGACGCTTAATTCGAGAAGATGCAGAGGAGACGGAAGGAGAAAGTCCTGCTAGAACAGGCCCACATCCAGACATTGTCCAGACTTTCTTCGATGCTATCGAGAATGAAAACAGTGAATTGATCTCTGCGTTCATCGAGGGTGGCTTCGTGAAGGTGAATACAAGAAATATAGTTGGAGTCACTCCATTGGTTGCTGCTGTGAGAGCGAATCATGTTCGAATCGTTCAACAGCTAGTAGATTACGGCGCTAATGTTGATGAAATGAGTCTGGAGGTATACAATGAACCCATATCATACAAAATTCTTAGATATATAAAATCTGACAGTTAAATTGAACAGAGAGACCCTGAAAACCCATTTTGGTATCCCGAATATCGACATGGTTTCCTTATCCCTAACGCCTACGCGAGATTGATGCGAACACCACTCATGGCCGCTGCAGAAAAGGGTCACCTTCCTCTAGTAAAACTTTTTGTAGAAGTTTTCCATGCAAGAGACGATATCGTCCCGCCAGATGGTATGACAGCCCTCCGTCTAGCCGCCCGGAACGGCCACCGTGAAGTTGTCGAATACCTCCCATCCCGCAGAATCGGCGGTCTACAGAGATGGCGATACAACAACAGGAAAGCTGCGAGAAGGACAAGAATCATCCTCATTGATATCTATACATATCTCAAGGTTCTATTCTATGAGATCCCCAAGTTCTTCGTCTGGTCGGTTCCAAAGCACGTCATCGTACTTCCAGCGAAGAGGAGCGCCGTATATTTGTGGAAGCACAAGAAAGATATCGCGGATGGTATCAAGAATGGAATTGTCGCAACCGGAAAGGGGATTGCGAAATATGCGAAGAAAGCGGCGAAGGGAACAATAAACGGCATCAAGGCGATCCCATCGGCCACTGTTCGCGCCGCAAAGGCAACCGCTAGGGGCATTGTCACTGGCGCTAAAGCAACGTGGAAGTTCCTTACCATTGATTTCCCGAAGTTGTTGGTGAGAGCTGTCAAAGCTACTCTCAAATTCATCAAGGATGCTGCGATATGGCTCAAAAAGGCAGTTGTCGGTACTGCTAAAGCTCTCAAGACATTTACGGTTTGGTTGGCAAAGGAGATATGGAAGCTCCTCACTGTTAGGATACCTAAACTCATCAAGATCACATTCAAATGGATATGGGCAGCAATCAAATACGTTGGCAAAGGCATCGCTGGATTTTTCATCCGCCTCGCATCTGCCATTCATACCCTTATTACGAAGCTGGTCAACTGGTTCTCTGGTATCACATGGAAAGATGTCCTGAACGGCTTCCTTGACACTTTGAAGTTTGTTTTTGTTGGAATCCCTACCATGATTGCCGATGGAATTGTACACACCGGGAAATTTATCAAGAAGGTCCTGAAGACTTTGTTCGGATGTGTTGGCGAGCTTATTTATTATATCGGCCTTGGTATCGGGTTTTTGGTTATATATGTGCCACGGAAGATATTTGAGCTTTTCGTGGAGCTGTTCAAAGCGATCGGAAGGGGGTTGCACGAGGTCGCCGTTTGGATCAATCCAAAAACGGTCGGCTAGATACTGCTATGAATACGCACATAGGATTTATATTTCATATGTTGATAAACTTCTACTTTTGCACTAGTCTAGTTTGCATTTCTGGCGTTTTGGTTGTGGGATTCTGTTAGGAGTTTGGTTTCGTTTTCTGTTTATTCTATTCATGATGATATGTATTTAGTATAGTATGAGATAGTCTCGTATTTACGACGCTAAGTATGAGAGATATTACCCTTTTCACGGAAATTATATCCGCATAACTCGATGATAGAGTAGCGGTGCATAACGCAGCTTCAGTACCATGCCATAGTGTAACTAAATTTATAAACGGCTGGATGTCTATACACCGTCGAATATCTAGATATATACCTAAGCTATGGAAGAAGACCCTTGCCATGAGATCCATGATCATAGCGATCAAAACTCCTACAGCAGATATATGGGATTGTAGTCGGGAAAACTTATTGTTGTGTCGCCTGCCCCGCGAGGGTTTCTCGCAATCTCATGCCTAGGTGGGTAGGCTATCTTCGGCAAGTCACCTCGTGAGACACCGCAAACACCTTCTATCAAGCCAATCTGGTCTTCCATTTTGAAGGGGCTCGACTGCTTACAAAGGAGCCTCTCAACCCTGCATTTGCAGGTCCGAGGGTGGATGGGGATAACCGGCGCCCCTATCCTCTTAGAGAAACATACAGCAGCAAGCCTGGCGGCCCAGTTTCCCCTTGCACGAAAAACGGTATGGTTCGAAGGACGGTTAAAATATTCTCCCCAGCAATCTATTGATGTAATATTGCCCCGAGCACTTCCTTTTAGATCCGTGATCGAACCATAGGTGTCACCTAATTCACTTCCACAGTTTTTGCACTTCGAAGGGGCGAACAAGAAAAAGGCTTGCTTCTGGGGCTTGGGTGCCCCTTCAAAGGAGCTATATCGCCGTATAGATCTCACAGTACTACTGTCTAAACCAGAGTAATACCCGCCCATGGAAAGTGGGGGGCGAAGATACGCACTTCCGAGGGGGTTTATGTCGCCAATCCACTTTCCAGCTTGGTGTACGGAGGTTGTGGCCTCAAATACCCAAGTTTGGTGATGGCGCGCACCGATCTGTCCACTTCCTTGTAATGGTAGCTCATACCCAGTGAGGGTTAGGTGCAAAGTGGTACTGCCAAAAGAATCAATAAGGCACCCATCAAACACAGCATCTTCGAGTAAAGTATCGCTATACACGGGGTACCTCGGATTCTTAGGTGCGGTCAAAAGGATGATTCCAGGCCTTCCGATGTTTCCTGGTAGTCGTACAATGGTGGGCGGAGTAGTGAGGGAGACAGAAGGGTCCTGTAGAAACTGAGATGCCACGAAAAGGGAATCCTCCGAGGATATAGCCATAGTTAGGCTGAGAGCGCTAGCTCGGGACGTATAAGATGAATAATCTTCAACCAGCGTTTCTTTTGATTCCAGGAAGCGTATTAACTCGAAGGCTTCGAATTGGCACAGCTGATTCGGGATTGGGAAGTCTCGGAGAAGAGTGTAGCTCAATCCTAGGCTATTTATTTCTATTGCTTGACTGGTGGAATTTTGTCCCATTGTGTAGTCCAATAGAAGTTGTGCGAGGGTGGTACTAGGGGGTAGATCGAATATAGACGGATGCTCGGGCCGGATACGGAAACAAGTTGCCATATGTGTCAAATCTATGAGAGGGATGTCGAATCCTTCGTAAAGGGCAGAGACGCGGCTCATATCGAGAAGATAGTCGAAGACTGGTGCGTTTTGAGGTTCATTGAAGGATTGGAGGAGTTTGACTATAAAATCCCCAATGATCGAATCCTCGTAAACTAGGAGCTCAATATCGGGGAGTTTTAGATAACTCCAAATGTCGAGCTCCCCCAAATTTCCCCATGGCGTAATCATCCCAGGAGCCATACGGGCCACTTCGCTCATAAATATATATAAACAAGGCTCTTCGAGGTGTTGTTCCAGCAGCTCCTCTACAGACTCAGCCATAGTCGTCTCGAAACGACCTAAGAGCCCTTCAAGCAGTTCTTCTTGAGACTGAGATAGTGGCTGCAAAGATTTAACGAGTTTCCGTTGAACACATATATGGCAAGTAAGAAGAACCGGGTCAACCTGGATTTTATCTTCTGAAACGCTACTATATAAGTACTAAAACCGGGGCTTGTTATCAAGCTATTTAGGGATATTTGGGACTGTACCTAGTTCTCTGGCATCAAACTCATATACTTGCAAGTCAGTCAACTGCCATGTGCTCTGGTCAGGTGAAACCGGACTGTGCTCTCGCATGTACACTAATCTGATTGCTGCGGGCCGAGGGACTCTTGCTATAAGTCCCCGCAAAAGCTCCATTTGCCTTGCCCTACCTTGCCTCCTACTATGTCTTATCATATTTGCTGAAGTCACCGTAAGGGCTAAAGTAAATCCATTGAAACGGGGCTTATTAAAAGATTTATGTCCAAGACCAGCCAGTTGTTTGAAACGTCTCTTTTCGTCACTGGTACATTGGAAATATCGTTTGCTAGCTTCGCCGACTTTGTAGACCCAGGTAGTTTTCATGGCGTCGGATATAAATTCACGCGCAGCATGGACTGGACATCGCTGTAGGAAAGCAACGGTGGAGTCATGAATCCGCGCCGCAATGTTGATTTTTTGTTCGAACTCAAGCATGTTGGTGCCAGCGAGGGCAAAGCAGAACCCAAGTAAGAAAGCCCAGATATCAGATGCAGATATCTTTTCCTTATCGCTACTTAGGTAGCCCTTGCGTCTTTCTGTATCCCCGTAGAATTGTAGGTGGGACAATGAAAGGGACCAATTCACGCCGCTGTTATTCAGGCTACCCATACGTTCCAGTCCGATGGTCACAACGCCGCCCGCCCCCACGAGAGGATCTTTCTGCTGTACATGTTTCCCGTCCCTCAACAGGATCATATCTGGAAATATATGCCACGCCCGGAATGCAACCAAAATCCCACCATTCTGTATATCCTGTCCGTTCCCCTGAATGAGATTATCCATCATTTTTAAGCACGTTTGCCAGGTTTCAATCACACTCTGGTACGGGTCAACGGAGTAATGCACTGGGAGATCGATGTTATCGAGTATCAGACGTAATTGATGGCACTGGAGTTTCTTAGCCAGATTCGCAGAGTTAATCCAAGCACGGGCACTGCCATCCCAACTTGTTAGTTCTTGCCGGGAGATATCCCAAGTGGATGCTGCGAGCGTTCTGAAGTCTCGCAGGTCTCCGTCCTCGAAATTGGAGATGTCCTCTTTCCGGGCTTGAACGATCTGCTCCCATATTGCGACTGCCTCTGCAGGCTCAAAAGCGGTTGCAAGAAGACATGCCAGAAGATGTATAGCGATGGCAGCTCCGCTAGATGTCGCTGCCGCCCAAATTGAAGTTCCGTCTACACCAACATAATCTGCAAAAGGACCGTAATCGGATTTACCGTTTGATTTCGATGACAGGGGTTTCTCATGGAACTCTATGATCTCGGTTGCTCGAGTGCCATATGCCTTGATAAGTTCCGGAGTCTTTGGAACGATGTTTTCAAAGAGCATCCCCAGCTTTCTCGCGATTCGATGCGCCGATCCAGCCTCAGCCTGAGTCCGGCGCCTCTTTGTTAGGGCGTTTCCAAAAGGAAGGTATTCGGCTGGCGCATCGACCTTGATAAGAGAGCAGTCGAGATTGAGGTTAAATAGAGCAAGCGTGGTCTCTTGAGTGGCCGATGCAATCGCCGCCTGTATTTTGCTTATGTTGGTCGTCATCTTGGTTTCAAAAGGCTAGACTCCAGGATCTGTTCAGAATTGACGGTCGATTGCGGCAGTGATAGCTAGGCGATTTGCTAATCGAGGAAACTTTTGTAATAAAATTATGATCGTGAGCATCCATGGTAGCAGAATTAGAAGTTAAATATCTGAGAGTCCCCGCTGGAGGATCAGGCAGAGCTAAGATCATAGCCACAATTAACCTTGTAGACTACCCCGCACACGATAGACTGAACCGCGTGACGCAGGGCTACGGGATTTCGATATTAGAGTTAAATATTTTGCTCTATGACCGAACAGCGTATTTTGGTTTGGACTTTCCGTTATTGCAGGGTCAGTGGGCTATATGTCAATTGATTTTAACCGCATCGTGAGAGAACCGGCGAGTAAAGTATCCGTAGCGAGGGAGTTGCACCCAAGGCGCATCAAAGCACGTATCTAGTTCAACGAATAGTATATCTCGTGGTGTCTAATCGCGAATTCATGAATGAGATAGTGTTGAGTGCGCACCAGCGCGGCCGTGCATGGAGCGCAGTGTCCCATAGCTTTTGGACTAGCTTTATCTGGATGCCGGCGCCGGTAACGGTGGGCTCGATTTACTCTCCGATTCAGCCAGATATTCCACGACATCGGAGAAAATGTAATCTGCAGGAACCATTGGTGTTAGTAATGATAAACATTTTTTGCGTGCGCGAAAAAGTGGCTCCTCAGTCAACTTTATTTAACACAATTGCGAGCATTGTGAAATTGAAGGAAGGGTTCTAAAACTTCAAAGCACACTACTTACCCTCTACAAGCTTCGCCAACTTTTTTTATCAGTCATCTCAAGTTCGACATCTCCACAAGGATTGTTCGCGGAGTTAGTGGCAACCCCGAGCGCACACATACCCTTTAGCCAATCTGTTCGCCTCATATTCTCGTCTCCGATTTTCCCCGTACCATCAAGAATAAATACGAAAAGGACAAAGAAAAAAAAAAAAAAAAAGACCATGCGATCCAGGCTCCTCCAGTACCTCCCGCGCGTGCAGTTAGCACCAACTACACTGAAACGATCGCTTCCTGCACGAAGTAAGTAAAAAACCAGGATTTCGCGCATTCAAATTGCTTCTTTGCTTCCGGCCATCCTCGCAACCCTTTTATATGTGTGGTCGCCGCGCAAGTTTTTCTTCCTGCATTCGAAGAAACCCGATATTGCGTTCTGGGCGGTGGGAAAAACGAAAAATAAGTCACGCCAAATCGGCGTGGTCGACTTTTTCTCGATGCAGATTGTCGGGTCGCGCATAGCCGAGTTTTACCCCTCCAAGAGGGACGACACCACATAGCACTCGGGCCGATCTGGACCTGGACCCCGTCCTGTGCGGAGTTTTCCACAGCAGACAGGCGATGATGCCCGCTACAGACTTCCCAGATGAGTCCTAAACGTACTTGAGGTCGCATCGTTTTGTAATGGTTTCACGAAAGGCTTTTTCGTAAATGCATAGTTCGGGCTCTGGTGGAGCTTGGGCAAGCTGCTGCATGCGCGGCAGGCATCGGCCTCGACTCTGCCATCCCACGTCTGGCGGCCTCTGCATTACATGAGATATTTCTGAGATCGGGAATGGTAACTGCACTAAGCTCTACTCTGCTTGCCGTCGTGTCAGGTGGTCGCCGTCCCTGATGTTCTTTTTTACGGGGAAACATTGCATCGAACTTTAAAGCTTAGAGGATTATGTACAGTTCCCCTCTCCGCATATTCTATGGATGGGAGGTGCTGAAGCTTGACCTGTATTTGACGCACCTATTCCTTTCCTATCGTCGACGAGCTCTCATCGACGATATATAAACACCAGTGCCTAGCCCCCCTAGACTGATATTTTCTTCCCTTTTCTTTCTTCTTCATTCGTCTATCGGTGTTTGATTGTTCGGTATCGACTTGCGGACCTCCTGTTTATCAAAGCATCTAACTTTTTTCACATTGTCGACTTTGTTATCAGTATCATACCCTGCACGAACAATGTCATCGACCGCTCAGCTTCGCTCTCTCAACTACGATAACATCAATCCTCATGTCAAAGCAGCCAAGTATGCCGTCCGTGGCGAGCTTGCCGTCAAAGCAGAGGCCATCCGTCGGGAGCTCGAGCAGGACCCGTCCTCCCACCCATTTGACCATGTAATCTTCGCCAACATCGGAAATCCACAGCAGCTTGACCAAAAGCCAATCACTTTCTTCCGTCAAGTCATGTCCCTTGTCCAATACCCGGACCTCCTCCAGGAGTCGAATGCCGAAGTCGTCAAGCAATTGTACCCCGAAGATGCTTTGGAGCGTGCCAAATGGTTGCTCAAGTCCGTCAAGTCTGTTGGTGCATACTCTCACAGCCAGGGTGCTCCTCCCCTGCGTAACAGCGTCGCCAAGTATATCGAACGTGAGTATATACCTTAAATATATATCTTTTTTTGTCTGGAGAACGGTTCTTAACGAAACGGCGTGTTCTGCGAACAGAGCGAGACGGTCATCCTTCTGACCCCGACTCCATCTACCTCACCACCGGCGCCTCATCTGGAGTTAACACTCTCTTGCATGTCATTGCCTCTAGCCCAAACACCGGTGTTATGATCCCGATCCCCCAGTATCCTCTGTACACTGCCACTCTCGCCCTCCTGAACGCTAAGCCAGTTGAATACTACCTCGAGGAACATTCTCAGTGGAGCACCAACTGTGACGACCTCTACACCGTCGTAGAGAAGGCCAGATCCGAAGGCACGGATGTTCGATGCATCTGCGTCATCAACCCTGGAAACCCAACCGGTGCCTCTCTTCCGTACCAATCGATCGAGGACATCATCAAATTCGCTGCCGAAAAGAAATTGGTCATCATGGCTGACGAAGTCTACCAAACGAATGTCTTTATCGGCGAATTCGTCAGCTTCAAGAAAGTCCTCCGTGATCTCCAGAAGAAGGAACCGGGCACGTATGATAACGTCGAGCTTGTCAGCTTCCACTCAACCAGCAAGGGTATGGTTGGTGAGTGCGGGCAACGCGGAGGCTACTTTGAGCTCGTTGGTTTCGATCCAAAGGTCGTTCAGGAAATCTATAAATTTGTCAGTATCTCACTGTGCCCACCAGTTGGTGGCCAGTGTTTGGTGGAGTTGATGGTTAACCCTCCAAAGGAAGGCGAGCCAAGCTATGATCAGTAAGTTTAAAAGCCCCCCGTTCCTAAGGGCTCTTAGAGGAGTAAACGTAAATCATTGCTAATATGGTACCTTGGAACGACGTAGGTACAAGAAGGAATATGATGATATTTACAACGGCCTGAAGACACGTGCTTACGCGCTCCACAAAGCCTTCGGTGAGATGGAAGGTGTTGAGAGCCAGGATCCACAGGGCGCTATGTACATGTTCCCGACCATCAAGTTCCCGCAGGGTGTCGTCGTTGCTGCCGAAAAGCAAGGCAAGAAACCCGATGAGTTCTATTGCATGGAGCTTCTCAAAGCTACAGGCGTCTGTGTCGTCCCAGGAAGTGGTTTCGGTCAGGCTGATGGAACATGGCACTTCAGAACTACCTTCCTTGCCCCCGGCACCGAGTGGGTTGGCCGAATCGTCCAATTCCATAAGAATTTCTTGGAGACCTACGGAAACTAGATTTCTTGTATACAGAGTACCAAAGTTGGGATTTCATTATTGAGGACAAATACATAGACTGGGCGGTGTTTCTTTCGGATTTGTACATATTTTCTTTTACTGTGGTACACAATAGCGCCCGCTATGGCGGATAGACACTGCGACATAGATATGTTTGTTATTCGGTCAGGTTTTGTGGATGGCAGCGGCGTCCGAAAAGCAAGACGGAACTAACGGATTTATCAATGACATTTTTTTAAATTTTTTTTTTTAAAAAAAGACCACCCCCACAATAGAGAGGACGGTAGTGGTTCTCCGCTTCATTCATAATAAAGTAAGGGTATTAAATACATGCGTGAGAAGAAAACCAGTTCTCTCTCGTCATCAAAGCATTGAAATTTAAAAAGAGACAAGTATCCTGAGAGGTGAACATGCGCTAGATAAACATACAAAGACCCACAAAAGCAAAGGTTGACTCCAAAAAGGATTATATATACCAGACAAACGAACAAGCAAGAAGCTGTAGGGCTCCAGATTTACTTTCCTCCCGGCCAAATACCCATCCTTGGTGCACCATTACCCTTCGCTGGTCCCTTGAACGGATGGCCACCCTCTAGCGCACTTAGAGCCTGGTCCACCGGGCTTCCGACTGTAATCTCAGCTACCTCAGTAACTTGTCTATCATCCCCGTGACCCTTACCCTCATAAACCTTTAACACGCTACCATCCAGCATCCCGCTCTTTCTCGCGTTCTGTACCCGGGCATTCAGGTTCGCAGACATCTGGTCCATCTTGATCTGTGTCCGTCGACGGGTCAGACGTTGACGGTATTTACGGTAACCGTAGAAGAGGGTGCCGATGGCGATTAATGCAATAGCAACGACACCGCAGATGATGCCGATTGTTACGGAGAAATTGCCAACGGAGGAGTTTGAAGCGCCTGTGGGATCGACATATGCAGATGTTGTCGTCGACGGAGCGGTTGTTGTGGATGGGTCTGCCTGTGGAAGGGCGAGGGAGTATGAGAGGGTGATTTGGAGAAGGGAAAGGAGAATGAGAGCTGGAGAAGGCATTTTAGCGATATGCCTGGTCACTCTATGTGCGAGAATATCCGAAATCTGAGGCTTCTGAGGAGGGGTTGATTTTTCTTTCTGTGGACTTTCGTGAGGAATATTCAACGTTGAGAATGGGGCGCTTTGCTGATATGCGTTGAAACTGTTGTATTTTTTTGTATGTGATTTGAAGTGTTGTCGAGGAGAATTCTCGATTGGTATGCTCTCTCCAGCTAGAACTTCGACAGAAAAGAGCGGTACTATTACATCAAAAAGACCTTTGGAATGAAGCAACCGGGATTTTCTATTCCCCTTATACTAAATACCTAGACGATCCCCCTCGATCGATTCCCTCAACCGCCCTCGCTAAACCCCGGCCCATGGAAGGGAAAACCTTTTAATTTATTCCATTCTTCTCAGGTCCCAGTGATATCAGCCCGCATGTATAAGAAGGAATCCTCAGCGGGTAGGAAGCTTGGCCCGAGCACACTGCGACTGGGCCTCAGAGACATCGACCACAATTCTTTTCCACGCTAGCGTGCCGTTTCTCAAGTCCACTTGCACATCTGGGCGCTTTTATTGGGTCCGACTGGTTGCTCGTTTGCTTTCTCCCCATCGTGACTCCAGACTCATAGGAAATCAGGTCATGCTTTTGGTTTGGTTTGGTTGCCGTCGTTAGGATGTCTGGTTCAAGGAGGCGTTGCGACGCTCCCAGTGGCTTGCAATAACTGGCGGCGCTTAATTGGACATCGTGATTCGGCCTCAGCGAAATTCGCGAAATTCTTGGGCACCATAAAAGCCGGAGTGCAGTGCAGCTGAGGGCCCACAACGGGAGGTCATGTAGGCACACGGGAAGTGCGTTATTCGACGGAATCCGGAGCCAGGACAGCTGGGTGGAGACATTGTGCATGAAATTTTGAAATTGGATTTTTTTTTCTCGCAAGATAGCGGTTGGCCGTGCGCCCTGAGTTCAGGATATATGAACACGGAGTTTCTCGTCGCAAAACTCGGAGACGATTTCTGGGTTGCCTGTAGTTGCGGTAGTATGGTTGCGAGCCCGTGAAATAGGCCTCACATTGCACGTTACTTAAACGCCTTGTAGAGGGACTCGTGACTTATTGCATATCAACTGATTCGTGTATCCTACTGTAGGGCTGTGCAATTGATACTTGAGTCTCGGCGACGGTTTTCGGTCTTGCAGTATGCATTCAAGCGCTTCTATCTACAACCAACAAGAAACTTTTCCATATGCAAAACTGAACGCCAAATCCAGGATCCCCCATGCCATGATAGGTATCTAACCGCAGTGTCCACATAATCGTACATGCATATCCATACTTTATACCCCCATCCTTCTAAATGTATTTCCAGAAGCGCTTCTCCTGTCCTTTCTCCTATCTGCGTTACCACCTTTGTTGATAGACCTTGGCGCATCCGCCTTTCCTCCTGATTGCTTCTTCTCGACTCTATATGTGAATTCTGTGTCACCGTAGACTTGTCCTTTGGAGTGGTTTCTCTCGCGCTTCTGGTTGTGCTCTCCTGACGCCATACGTGATCCGAATGATTGCTCCTTCTTCACTGGACCAAATTCTTTACTGCTATGGCCCTGAGTTCGGTAAGATGCTGTCGAGATACGCATAATCGGCGCTTTCTTCTCCCTGGTTTGTTTCTTCGGTTTCTGTTCTGGCTCGGACTCCGAATATGAAGATTCTTCATCCGATGAGGCAATTGAGGATTCAGCGCCCTCCTCTTCCACAGCCGTAAGGCGTTTTCGGGAGCTGCCATTTGCGGCATCCTCGGTCGGCCGAGATGACGGATTGTGGAGCATGTATTGATACGACGTCTCGTCTACTTGGAAGTCCGGATTTGTCCAAAGGTCTTTGAAACGCGGGTCTTCCACAATCTTAGTCTGTTCCTGGGCCTTCTCCTCTCCAACTTCGTCGTCGCTCTCTATGTTATCGTCGCCATTAGCCATCGCCTTCTCCTTCTCCTTCTCTGCCTTTCTCGCCGCCCTACGGTCAAGTTTCTCCTCGAGTTTCGCCAACTTCTCCGCAAGTTTCTGGTTAATCTTGACCTTTGATGTAACCTTCTTGCCCGAGCTTCTGATTCTACCCTCTCTCTCCTTCTCGATCCGCTCTTGCACCATCCTCTTCCTTTGTTCCTCCCAGCCCCATGGGTTAGCGATCAGCCGTGCCTGCTCATACAACTCCTGCTTCACAAAGTAACCATGCATGTACGGTCTCAGCACGCTGCTTCCCACCAAATGGGACAGCGAAAGCTGTTCTAGCTGTGGCTTTGTCAAAAACTTGTAATTATCATATGTCGTAGCTGTAACCTCGCCACTGACACCGCTGATTATCGATTCCTCCATTTCTTCCGTAACGTTATCCAAGAATGAACACCATTTTGGCGCCGGCCCGAGTTCGGGAATGAAGAATGTGTGCATTTCGGGACCTTCATTCGCTGTGAACAACATTCCGGATCCCTTGACGTGCGCTACATCGTTGATATCTACTGAGGGTTCTATGCTTGTCCATGGCGAACCATCCGAGGGGCTCCAGATTTTGATAATTCTCTTGTCGGCGGAGAGTAGTTTTGTTTCGGATTCGGAGTGTATGGGGGGTAGATATATCAAGTTCTGGATTGGGTACGAGTAACCCTGATCTTTTGTGAGAAGCGGCATCGGGGACCGCAGATCATATAGTCGAATTAAGCCTTCAGCGTTACCCGTCGCCAGTTGTAATCCGGTGGGATCGAACGCAAGCGCCGTTATTGAGTCCGTTGAGACACGCTCCACCGTTGCAACCCGAGAGCCGACCCTTGGATCCCAGAGTTCGGTTGTACCCAGGTCCGTGCCGAATGCTAGCAGGCCGTGTACATCACTCTGTACACCCGTTAACACCTCCTTCACATCTTCGTTTGCTTCAAACGGCTTCATAAACCCTCCTCTTTCCAAGTTGACTCTGTATATTTCTCTACCTTCCGCGGGAACTAGAACTTCAGCAGCCCACCTGCAGTATACCAGGTCTCGTCCGTAATGGGGTATTCTCAGGCTATGGTGTAAACCCATGGGGGTGTGGAATTCGATGTATCGATCAATCTGAAGGTGTACTGATTTCCGCCATGAATCTTCGAGGAGGATAAACGTAAGGTTTTCGATATTGGTATGTCGGTCGAAGGACAACGAAAGGGAATTGAAATCGTAGAGATGCATCTGCGGCTTGTAAGTGCCGGTGGCCATACACCATTGGCCATCCTCGGTGACTCGGACACGGTTAGAAGCTTCGGGGAATCCGAAGTCTTGGATGAGTTCGATACGAGATTGGTAAGCTGAATTTGGGAATATACGTTAGCGATTGACATTTGAAGCGGTATAGCTGGCGCGCTGTGTCGAACCTAAGTCATTTTTGAGAGATCTTTTCCGTTTCCTTGCAATCCAGTCTGGTAGAGAGCGACCGGTATCCGAGCCGGAAACGGTATATACTTTAACGTCATTTGTCTGTGTGAGCTTCATTTCGAGGTTCTATCGAATTGATGGTGGGGATACAGTATCGAGGCTGGTTGGAGGCTCTGGCGGCCGATCGTGAAATGGAATTGGTTCCGTTCAGGAAGTCCCTATCATAGCGGTATCAACTGTAAAAGCTATGGATAATAATTTTTAGGTAGCTAACAACTGGGCGATTCTATTAGTGTTTGTTTGAGACCGTACTGGTGCAAGAGAATTTGAAGGATGCAGAGTTCTTCCCATGCGACATCTCGATTTT